>JABEEQ010001007.1:0-12535 GCA_014824365.1 Fusarium sp. NRRL 66894 | reverse complement strand
GTGGTATGGATTTGAACCCTGTATATAGCTAGAGGCATGTTTTACTTTTTTACAGTTAAGCCGGTCTCTGCCGCTTTCCTTTGCAAAGACACCTGGACTGGAACGACCCTGGCACAAAATCGTCTGCCTACGCCAAGGAGACGAGCATATGCGCGACCATAACCGTACCCCTACACGATCCACTGTTTCAGAAAGTTCACATAGTTCACAAAGCTCACAGATTAGTGTGAGTCACCTCACATTTAACTTCAAATTGGTCTAAGCTATGCTTAGCGCCTGGGTACGCTTTCGACAGGTATCATCTGGTATTCTATACTATTTATTGAATTTGTCCCGCGTTATACGAGGCTAATTGAGGGCAGCCTGGAAAGAGAACAAGATAATGAGGGTCTTCTGGGTAAGAAAGCCGCCCACGTCATGTCGTGACAAGTAATCTAGTTTGTATAAGTTGATTTTAAAGAGGAGTGATTGTCTTGGTGACGGCATTAAGCTCCAGTATGGCGGAAAACCCGTCTGATTTTAAGATCCAATTCGATTCTACCTACCATCCAACAGCCTCGCTCCTTTCTGTTTAGGTGCCAAGAGCTATATATTAGCAGCTTCCAGGGATCGAAAAGAGCCTCACACGGGATGCGCACCAACGTCTGATGGAAAACTAGAACAGCAGTCAGCGTGTGACCTTTACTAAGGCCTGCCGGAAAGGAGAAGCAGTTTTATCGGATTTATATTAAATGCTAGCATAGCTTTTGTTCTGCAATTTTCCACGCTTGAATCTGTCGCCCACCACTTTCACGAAAGCCTAGAACCGCGAAACGATGACGTGAATAAACCCCACAAGGCTGTGGCTCGTCCCCCCGGGCCCGCCTTCGCCTTAGGCCCATGCAAGAGGTCGAATAGAACAGATCGTATACAAAACGTTGCTTGTTTGCAGGTAATGTTTTAACCTATCATGCAAAATAGCCCTAGATAGTTTCTTGACAGACCTTGCTGGTTCTGCCGCGGGTAGACGTCATCCATGGTACCAACAGCACGTAGGGCGCTGCCAGAGCATCTGTGAAGCTCTCGACCATTGGTGTTGTCTCGATGGTAAGATGTGTTCAAGGGTTGGATGCTTGTCTCGCAAATCCTTTAACTTATTCAAAAGGGCAGGTATAGTGACGTCCTTCCAGCGGTCTTTATACTCCACTTGAATTTCTGCCCATTTTCTGCCTTTCAACCTTGCTTCGACGATATATTGTTCGTCTGGCAATAGAAAGCTCAGGTCAACGTTTTCTCCGTCGAAACATGTACTTGAAGGTGGATTTGACAGGGGGGATAGCTGGCAAAAGGCGTTTTGGGCAGACGCGAATGGGGTTGTTTCCAGAATTGACTGATCAAAGGGGCTATAGGCGGTGGGGTAAACCAGAGGGTCAGAGAACCAGCAGCTGGCGTGCCATGAGCTCGAAGAACCGCAAAGGAGACAGTAATTTAGGGCTGGGTCCGGCACAGAACTGTGGCAAGGATACCCAAGGGCGAAGTTATCGGTGGGGAGCGTAGAATTATCCGGGCTGAGCCAAAGCGCAGTTTGCGTCATGTCCTGAGATGGAATCGCTGGAGAATTCGCGGTAGGAACCCCCCAATGCGGTGGAGGAAGAAAGCCTGATGGTACTGAAGGCTCACTAGGGCAGAGGTGTGGATTTAGGAATTTCCATTGCTGTTTCGACGAATCACGAGCCATCAGGAAAGGTTGAATGAGCGAGCCACGATATGGGCCTCCCGAATGCTGTGAAAAAGAGGGAAAAAGAACCTAAGTGCGCGACAGCTTTTGAAATCTTTGTTTCGCTATGTCTCGTCTTATATCATCTCACAAAATTCAGTACCCGCTCGTGAGCCATTCCACCCGGGACCTCTGGCGCTCGTTGTGTTGGTCCAGTGTTGGTTCAGAGAGCAATACTCAGTGCCAAGCACCGAAGTTCTTCGGTATCAGTATACCTCCTTCTATCACGGATTCCTTACACCATGTCTTATGCTGGTGATGCGCAAACAACGGTCTTATCACCACTAGAATCCCACTTAACGCCGTTAAAATTAACTTGATTGGGTTAATTCGTCCCACTTAGAAGCAATGATTCTAATGCCATGCCGCGATTTCGTCGATATGTACCTGGTCCAGTGATCCCTTGGTGACACGCCGGATATTTTCAACTACTAGGGCCCCCCGCGGGACAGGGAAGCTGCAGCCGGCAACGTGATAGGAAAAATAGGGAAAGAAAGAAAAGGAAAGCTTGATGAGGATTGATAAGGCCGCGGGATTCTTATACCTGCAAATGGCAACTTCAACTTCACTAGTAGAGGATTCGCATATATAAAATCTGGTTGTCTCTCCTAACTGTCGACGAGGTCTAAACAATTATTACACTGCGCAGTTCACATGACGCGTATGAGATGCGGCAAAGGCCGGGGATTATGTAAGACACGCAGTCACTTCACCATCCAAGCAGCGAAGTCCCGACAGCTTGGGACCTAATTTAGCTCTGTGAACTCAAAGTGGAGAATGGCTGGGGTTATGACTCTTGGTTCTTCATATAGACCTTGTTGTAGCCGAGACCAGCATTGAAATTCCTTGTATGGGTATAGACGCCACGGGGAACCGGATCGCGGGAGATTCCGAGTACCTAGCGTCGGTGAGACATACTGATTCGATAATTAACTGTGAGGACTTCTGGATGTTGAAACGAGGGACCGCAGGATCACAATACCTCAGCAATCGAATGAAAACCAAGTTCGAAGTATTGTCAACGGTTTCTGAGGATTAGTGAATGATGTGATTCGGCTAAGGATGAACCTGCATGGACATTCTGAACCAAGGACCGTTCTCATACCTGCTTTCGAGAACCGTCCTCTTCACTTCTTGGTGGAAGCATATACGCAAGCACATGACTCGCACGGTAGTCGGAAGACCCCACAGCTTTGACGAATTAGGTGATTATCCAATTCACCAACGCCTCGCGACCAACGCTGAGAAAAGACTTGACTAGGTAGAGTGACAGCATACAGAATCGAAACGATTTGACAAATGCCGCAGTACAATCGCTACAACCTAATTACGAAATCCGCCTTACCGACTAGCCTTGACTTGGGTTAGTACCCAGGCTCGATTCAAAATCGCGCATGGAGAAATCCATCGGGAGTGATACTCTGGAAGTCTTCCGCACCGGATAATACGACATAGTTCGTTACTATCTTGGCGTTGAATCCCGCGTTCTGAGCGTCATCGAGATTCGCGGCTTACAAACGGTCATCTTGATCGGCAAAATTAATTTCACATGAGTCAGCCTTCTTATATCCGAATTAGTCGAAGCGAATGCGGAGTTGCCGAGGGCTATACGAGCACCAGGGTGGTTTTGCCTTTCATGACCTTTAGCCAAAGATTCAACCCTAAGGATGATCTTTGCGGACCCTAGAGACTCAAGATTGAGAGAGTTAGCATTGTCAAAGGCCAAACAAAGCCTAACTATGTTCCTGTTTACAAACCCTGAGTACCGTGGTTATGTTATGTAATATCGATCGACAAAGATCTGCAACCTAACTCGTTCTGGTAGTAGCTTAACGCAATTGTGATGAGCCGTGCTTCCGTAGCGAGTTGCCATAATGCTCGAAAAGCTTCCTCTTTGTCCTTCCCCCTGACTGGATCCTTACATCCTCACAGAGAGGCTAAGAATCTGACTCTAGGGCGCAAGGAGTCTTGTTGGCGCAGTTGAACGTGGGCATCATCATTCTACATCTTGCGGTACGCCACTCCCCGTCCTTATTTTTGTGGATTGGAAGCTAGACTAGAATTCATAAGCTAGGGTAGCACGTGCCAATCCGAGATCCTGACCCCGCTAGGGGCAGATTTTGCACAACACAACGACAAATCTGCCAATCTGCAAATGTCCATATCTTTTCGTCCGATCAGCTGTGTGGTTTGAAATGGAGCTCCTTGTCATTTTCAGCTGGGGGTTTCCACACGCCATAACCCTGCTTAGAGGGGGGTTGGGGGGAAGGGAAGACCAGACTGGGAAATGATTCGGGTCCCATGGAGGTGATACCACGTGGTAGATAGCTACAAACTTCTTCGAGGAGTGCAGTTTCACGCGTCGCTTCAACATATGAGATTATCCAAGCGCCTTCTGAATAAAATATTGTGTATGCTCAGACGGGAGTTCGTGCAAAGAGACGTCCTGACGCGCCTACGATTATGCGTGCGTTCAAGTCCTTTTCGATTCTCAAGCTCTCCTTCCTCTCACTCCACATCAGCCAGAAAGGGATCTAGTAAGGCGTGGCAGACGGCTGCTTCCGTGGTGGCTGGCTGTGGGGCTAGGTGACGCGGGATCGCCTTCGGCCCATATTTTGTTTTACATGTATGCGGGAATTGCACACGGACGTCCTCATGTCACTGATCTGCTAGGTTTAATTAATTCTCATAAAACAACCCTCTCCATCTCGCACGTTGTCGAAACCATAGAAAGGGCAGTGAACCTTTGAACTAAACTCCAGTCCCCATCAAAGCTGGGGACCATCGACAACATGGATGCTATACTTGGTTTATTTGACCTGTGGAGAATTTTCACACATGCTCGAGGTAGAACATCGCATGGGCGCCGCGATTGCGAACATTGACCGGTAAAACGAGAAGTCTGGTAAAGGATCATCATGACGATCATTCAGCTGTACGTCACCCAGTGCTGTCTCATTCAATTTATGATGTGATCCTAAGCGTGAGAAGACCTCTGCTCCTCCCCGCATGATGGTCGAGTCATGTGACACCGGCGACTGGACGGACAGTCAGTGACTTTAACGGATGTCAAGGGCCGGCAGTGAAATGGAACGTCTAAACCCTGCTCGCTACGGCGGCCAAAACTGATCAGGAATAGACTTGGCAATCCAAATTGTTGTCTAACAAGAATAGCGGGTCTAACCTGTGACAGCGCTTACTAGTTGCAGTAAATTGATTGATCAGCTTAGGCACGGACCAAATGTTCCTCACTGACCAGGGATAGAGGGACGGCTCTCTCTCCGTCGCCCCTTCTGCCAATCTCAAGGATGTACGGAATAATGTATGAGGAAAGTATTGCGACGCGTGAACGCATCTTGAGGCATGTTTTTCTGGAAACTCATCGTTTGGCTCGCTATGCAGAAACAGGCTCAGCCTCGAAGTTATCTCACTGTAGATCTTCCAAACAAATTGAATTGAGGGCAGGTTTTCGACAGAGTATTCCCCCCTATTCAATTGTGTGACGGCGATCGTGCTGTTGCCGACTTGATCTGTTTAGCGAAATGCGAACCTGAGCGGGAACCCAAACAACAAGCCCTTACTCTCAAAGGTGCACATTTCCCGGTTTATTACGTCTGTCCTTAGTCATTAGTGATAGTCTCACACAAGATCACATTTAGAATCCTACAGGGCTGTAGGTTACAATGATAGCGGATCTCCCGGGTACCGGGCTGGCCGAGCTGGAGGCCCAGATCGCTCTCCCTTTTCTTAGAACCATAGTCGACTTTGGCCTGCTTGCTTACGACTCATGGTTTGGATCGGTTATTATGAGCGCGACCGACACATGAGCATGGAGGGGATGCGGGCAAGAAAAGCAACAAAAACGCGACTACCAAATGCATTGGGAGAATGTAGGAGACTTGATCACTTTAGGATCATTGTTCACTCTGACATGCTGAAAACTACGGTGGATTTCTCTAAGAACGAGGAGATCCATGAGTTATGCAAACTTGTCGAAATCAAGAACAATGGAGTTCGTAGATGAGGCTGGCGAGTCTCTTGAAAGCCGTCCTCCATAGACCAGGGGTTTGCTGGAGAGGATGACAAGAATGCAACGGAAAGATGGGAAAGTCCCTTGCCCTAGCCCAGAATAGATCCAACCCCTTGAAGCCACTTGAGACTCCTCGAGCATGAGAACCATGTGAAAAGGAAGATTCAGAGACCCATCAAGACTGAATTCTGCTGGTGGGAGAGTACGACTGCCGGATATGTCACGGGACAGAGAACATCTGCGGCAGCTCCAACATGCAGGTATGTCCTATATTAGAAAGGAACCCTGCGAGGTGGCGGTGGTTCGGGCCTTTTGTCCGCGCCGCTGACTCGTCTAGTTTAGCTTTTGTGAACAGCTAGTGGGGGGCGAGGTGGATCTTCCAATTCTTCGCTTGTTAAATGCCGATAAAATTAGCAATCAGCATAGCTCTTGTTAGAGTCATGTAGGTTTGACATCTTTTGTTAGTCATGTGCTAAAACGTTCTGGCGTTGCAGTCGGATGGACCTCGTGCTCTTACCCGTACCTATCAGCTCTCTTTATGGCTTTGACACATGTAGTACTCATCTTGGATCAGGAGGAAATAGATAAATGCCGTAGCAGACAACATTATTCACAGTCAAGGCGCTGTATCTTTTATCATAACAAGCTATAAAATACCAAATCTGTCTTTCTCGGCAAATGCTGCTTTAATTTCCACGATAGCAAGGCTCGGCTTATTGGTCATCTTCTACTCCGTATTGTCCTTGGAATCCAGCCAAAGCTTGGACCAGGACCCTGCAGTGATCATTGCAAGGGTACGTAGTCGACCCAACGGCTGCCAGATTAGGCACCAGGTTGATGAGTTATTTTTTTTAGTTTTTTTGATCTTTTTTTTTTGTTGGTTTTTTTTCTTTTCCCCACACAGACCCAGAACTAGCAGCTGGAGTCTAAGCCAACTTGACAAAAACTGCCCGTCCGAGGTTGCACCCGGGAAATTACCTACATAGCTGGCCACCGGGCTCGTCCTGTGCCTGGGGATTATTTAGTTATCAGTTAACGCGGAGCCCCGTTCTGGCCGATTGCGGCAGACGCTTTTCTATGAATTGTAACCGACATTGTCGACGAACGGTGGGGCCTGTATACGCAAGACCCAATGATGGGCGGAGAGAAAGGTGCCAAGTGGTTGATTGAGTAATGAAGGTAAACTCTCTTACTATCATATCTATCCCAACAGTTTGTGGGCGACTCTGTCGATCAAATTCTACGATCACTATCGTATCATAGATTCACTTACAGAGCACTACTTGGTTTTACCCTTATAACATGGAGATCATCCTGGAAAAGTTCAATGAATCAGTTGATCGTTATCACGTTGAAGATTCTAAAACATTACCGTGCCTGAAGGCCGTCTGAAGGCTTATCCCCAATCGCTCAAAGTCTACCTGTCAAAGTGCATAAGTGTCTTCCTCATAATGCTCCGGTAACTCAGCCTTTGGCATGACAAACCGGTTGGTAGTTACAGACGATGTTTCAATATGGACCCCTGTGATGAAAGGCTTCCAGACGCCCTGGCGGCCTTCAGGAGTCAACTAGACGTAGAAGGGATTTCACAAGTACCTTAACGCTAACGTGTGACTGCGTCGGATTGCCAGCTGACTCAAGGCCGTTGTGCGTACGTGGGTCCGATGTGATAAGAGGCCTATGATTTTGTATTCTCGGTTTTCGGGGTGGGGTGGTATGATGGCCATGTCTGAAGGGTTAACAAAAGTTCTTCACAGAGTTTTGATGTGCATGAGCCTGAGTCTTGAAATGTGGGTATTTCACTTTATCTCCCCACCATTATTTTCGTCCGTTATTTTTGGCCGGCTCCACTTGGTTATTAACGTCCAAGACTGGCTAGCTTGTTTGCTCTACCCAGCAGGGCCAACATCATGTCTGGTAGTTGAAGTGCAGCATGCATACTGTAGTGTCGCAGGATAGACATGAACTTCACGGCTCCAGGAAATGTTCGGGTTAGTAATCTAGCTCTATCCTTTCGGTGACTTTGCGAAATGGGATGACCAGCGCCATCGGTAGTACGATCAATCAACACATTTTTACATTAAGCACCCGCTCAGTGCCATCCATACATTGCTGCCTTAGTTCAAGCCCTGCTTGAATCTTGGGGAGCTGACTATTTCAGAAAAAGGAAACAATTCGTTAACGTAAAAATGCCAATGTGCCTAACTGACGGACACAAACGATCTCCATTACAGGTAGATTATTTACCTGAGAATGGTCACTCTGTGATGTCCCGCGGTCCCGTTCCGCGCCATGTTCGTTCTTGCCTGGGAATGGGAAACCAAATCTTATCTGAGGCCAGGATGCCAAAACAGGGATAACAAAATGCCCCACTTCAACTCACCATGAGTTCACCGCGCTAAAGTAGGTTCCTTGCTCTCAGAGACTCCTCTGATTGGATCGCGACGACCTTGGTCCTTGTTTTGCATGATTCCCAACCTTCTCGCGTCTCGTATTCATCCCTTGAGTTCCTTGCTTACATGTAGCCGCAACGTACTGGGGCATGAGAATGGACATCGCCGGATCGTCAAGCTAGCATCAGCATTCTCGGACGAATAACTTTTCACGTTAACTTTGACGTCATGTGAGCGGGTTGCTTCTCGCATTGAGTCTAGTATTTTTGAGTTAATGAAGTTAGACAGGGGACCAGGAGGCTTCAATACACAAATACTCGAAAATCATGTAGCATCTTGATGCTCGATGTTGAACACCGCTTCCTGAATCGGTATAAGGATAATTGAATGTTTCAACGAAAGAATTCACAGGTTCGCCCTTCGCTTGTAAGACGGTGTAACGGACATGACTGGACATCAAAGGATGTATAATGAATATTGAGATCAATATCGTACGCTTTCAACGCTTTCATACAACATAAATGTCGTCGGCCCCTTCATGCGTTAGGACTCTCATGATGTCAGAAACATCAGTCTGAGCATGGGCGGGTTGGGAGAATTGCCAGTCAAGAACCGCTACAGCATCACGTTTATTATTCCATTTCATAGCAGTACAGCTTCAACATGGAGCTTACCCCAACAGCATTTGTTCCGAAGCCGATTCGTATTGTCGTCATAGGTGCTGGGTAATTGTACCCCCATTTTGAATTTGTATTAGCAATTAACCGTTGTAGGATATCGGGCATCCAGTTCTTGAAGGACGTAACCACGCGATTGCCAAACGTCAACATCACGGTTTATGACAAGAACAGTCAAGAAGGAGGAACTTGGGCCGAGAACAGATATCCTGGGTGAGAATTTACTTCACCCATAACTGACCATGGGCAACTGCTGAAATTTACAAGGTGTGCATGCGACATCCCATCCCATGCCTACCAGTACAGCTGGAACCCCAACCCCCGTTGGAGCCGCCTGTATGCCGAGGCGGCTGAAATCTTAGACTATCTCAAATCAACGGTGACCAAGTTCGATCTCAGACGATATATTCAATTCGGTACAACCTGCACCGGGGCAAACTGGGATGAGAAGAACTCCGAATGGAACGTTTTTCTGCAAAGCAACGGGAATACTGATAATGAAATCTCGGTCAAGTGCGATGTTTTTGTCGTTGCTGTAGGCAGGCTGAATAACTGGAAGCTACCAGACATAGATGGTCTTGATACGTTCCAGGGGCGTGTGATACACATTGCAAACTGGCCCCAAGGCCTAGACTATCATGGCAAAGATGTAGCTGTAATAGGAAATGGGGCCAGTTCAACCCAGTGTTTAGCTAGCTTACGCGAAGGTGAGATTCTTGGCTATACAGACCCTAATGCTTGTTAACAGCTGCAGACGCGAGATCCATCGGTAATTTTGTTCGTGGACCAACATGGCTGGCTCCACATGTATTTCTTCGGAATGGAGACGCGTAAGTTAATTGTAGGCACTCTTCCCCCTACTACTCAGACCTCAATCACGTCTGATACATAGACAACAGCCAAAGCTACCCATATCGCCCACATGTTCCATGCCCGCACTAACATCGCAATGGGCGGGAGCGAGCATGATAGGGACTATTACTAGATTTGAGCACCCCGGGCAGTCATAGAGAGAGTGAGTGAACGCGGGAGTAGGCGACACATCGCTCATGGTCAAAGGACTTGTGTTTGAGTTGGCCCATAATGGGATACTAGGGATTGAGGCAGGCGCACTCCATGAGTCAACAGTAACAAGGTTGTCGTAAAGACCATGTTGCGACTCTATATTGTTGGTAAGAGAGCTAGATAGCAGCGTAGGTTGTTGGACAACTTGAACAACACGGGGGAGAGGGGGAGGTAGCAGAGGCTTTATAAGAGCACTGATGCAGTTCTTGACCTCTTCACTCTTGCCGCAGAGGAGTTCGCCGGTACCCTCCTCCTCAAGGCCCTCAAGGGCAGAGACGTGGGTGCAAAAAACAAATTTATTGATGCCCTGGACAAAGTCTTTGTGAAGCTTCTTATACTGCTGCTCCTTGCCTGTCAAGTTGTATGTGTTGGCCTTTGCATCGACACAGTGAATCTCCTTGTGGTACTCAACAAGCGCATCGATGGTATCCTTTGTGAGCTTGTAGGAGACCTCGTTTCGCAGAACCATGTCGACATGAACAACGTAAGCCTCAACATGGACAAGCTCATAGTTCATGATGGCCTCGAAAAGAGGATTGCTGGCATCCCGCTTAAAGCCAGACTCGGGTGTCTTGGGTAGCATAAGCGATGTCAATGTCCAGATGGCATTTGGCGACGAAAGAGTTTCGGTGAGACATCGCTGGTGCTGCAGTACGGAGTTAAGAGGGCGTTTGACCCTATTGATACGCTTCAGAGTTTGTGTGAGCCACGGTTCAACCTTTGAACCCAAGGCAACATTAACGGATGAAGTTCGAGGGGCAAATGCAGCAGCGGATGCTGGTAGGAGTTGCACAGGCATGATGTTTCGTCAGATGGTAGTCGAAGCAGGATGGATGTTGGACCTGATTCTTGTAAAGTACTCTGAATGCACAGTCGCAACTTGAGAGGGGTATGACCAAGATACGTGAGGTATTTAACAGAAAAACGAGAACTCTCACAATACAGGCAAACAGTTCAGCGGAGCAGATAAAATGTCGTTGCTTCGCGATGTTGGCTAGCGCCAACAAACCTGTCAAGGATCACCTGGATGAACATGTCAACAAAACCCCTGCATATTCCTCCTGTGCATCATATTCCTGTAACAATTACATGGAAATATAGGTCGCCTCTCCATGTTTTTTCCCACATTGTCTGGTACTAATTCGAGCCAGGCTAGCTAGGACACTGCCAAGTAAAACATACAGCTCCGTGTGGCTTTACTCGAGTGAAAGGAGGTTCGACAGTCAACACAAAGCGGAAGGTATGTAGGACGTGTATCCACATGCGTATTTCCATTCTGGCTGTAGTAGCATTAATATCCAGAAGTTGTATTTACTTTTTCTACCCCATAATCTTCATTATGTCAGTAGACCATGCCCCTGTTTGAAGACGCTAGCAGGCCGATAACCACTGATTTGTGACTCCATTTGGAACGTTCAGTAATACGCACCAGAGCTTTGACAGTTTAACTTGCTAAGAAGGCTTGATTTAGGCTGGCTTGGCCTTTCATAGTAATATGGCTTCCTTTCTTGTTGATTAAACGTTTTTGCCACTGCCTAAAAACGGGGCTGAGGTGTAGAGTCGGGGAGTGCATGAGAAATTTGTCACGGGATGTCCGAATAACAAGGTCGACAAATTTGGTAGGCGGTTGCCGTTCGACGAGTAGGTGATAAGAGTGGTAACGGGATACTTGTAAGCAAACATCGAAACTTGCCTCCATTGATGCATGGGGACGCGCTAAAGATGAACTTGGTACTGGACCTATGCGCAATCAAAACACCACCTTCTTCTTCCCATTCCAGGGCCTGAGGCCATGCGACTAAGTATTCTCCTCTCGAGCGATTGGGAGTCTCCGCCTGTTGACTGCTTCATCCCCTGTCCCATACCGACCTCAGGATCGCCGACCACCCGTTAGGGGGACAACAAATCACCCCCTTTAGACTAGGCTAATCTTAACAATCAACCACAATCGCTGCAATGTCGCCCTTTGATTCTCTCTATCCAAGGGTCACCATATTAAACACCGCCATGGCTTAGGAGAACCACGACGGATCTGCCAACCATCACAGCAACACCAGCGACTGTCCAACACGCCCCTCGATCAGTCCGCGCCTGTAGAGCTTCCCTCAACCTTTCAGCACCACCTATCACCGATGAAGCACCGCATCATGCGATGGAATCTAAGAAGAACCGACCTCCAGCAGGCCCTATTGAACGAGTCAAATTTCCAGTCAATCAACATGGACCCCGGCATTCGAAAGGCGGTGAAAAGTTCAAGAATTCGGGCTCTTCTTGACGATATCGATGGAACAACAGCAATACAACTCCCAACATATTAAAGTAAGCCCTCGTCTATCCGCGCAAACAGAGGACATTGGTGCGGGGTCGGCTGTTCATCACGGCAATTTTTCAGGAAATTGAATGGCATTGCACTCAGTTGAATTGTTACCACACCTAGCTTCATGCTGTAGATGGGGTTCAAGACAAAATTAATTGATGACATGCGATTTGACAGTTCAATCAATGCTACAGCGAGAACGAGAAAATGCCATTTTGAGGCCATTCTTCCATCAGAAACGGAACATGCCAGCTCTTGCTGTAATCACAATCGCCAGCCCTTGATTGTTGCTTGTAC
>JABEEQ010001003.1:0-64203 GCA_014824365.1 Fusarium sp. NRRL 66894 | reverse complement strand
ATGATATAGCGTCCGATTGGTGGAACTGATAAAGCAATCGGGGCGTCGATCTGTCTCCCATCTGAGAATTCCATTCCAAGTCGAACAATATATAATTCTCGCAGTTAAAAGTACAAATTAAGTGTCTGGGTAGTTTTAGTATCTCGGTGATCTGCAGAGATGTCTTATTGTCGTTTAGGTGTATAAGTAATCTTCCCACTGGACATGAAACTAGGTGCTCGGATGAGTAATAAAGACTAAAGATAATGATTGGCTAGGTTATTTTTCACATCAAAATAAGACCATAAGCCGCAGGCACCAACATCTTTGCAGTCTGACATCTTCTCCACCCTCTCAGCAAACTCAAAAATGCGACGCAGGTGCCACGGAGATGAGCCTTGGGACGCTGGAAACATCAGGTCCTCGGACACCGTGGAGTGGTGGATGTTCCTCACGCCTGAAAAGAAACAGCGGATGAGAATGCCGGTCCTTGAGTGGGAAGGTTCTGCCATGAATCCTTCATACTTCTGCACCGGTCATCTCAGTTTCGACGCTTTCAAGTTCCTGTGTAACTCGATGGAAGGGGTCAAGATCGACTCGAACGAAGGGACAGGCTTACCATCAACCCAATCGACGTTGCAGTGGTTACGAGGCCAAACCTGCCTAGAGATGCTTCCCGCCGAGCTTCTGGAAGCGATATTCGAATTACTCAATGTAGAAGACTTTATGGCTTTGGGCTTGTGCTCGCAAACGCTCTGGTCTCATGCCATTAGATGGACAAAAAGTGGTTACATCCGGTGGAGGAATGAATATTCCTGGGTGAACACTCCAATAATTTGCGCTGGTGATAAACTTGAAGCACTTCCCAAGGCGTTACGACACATATTACCCAAAGCTATCTCTGATGAGATAACAAGTGAGCCCGATCGGCCTGGCCAGCATGACACGCGAACGAAAAGCCAGGCCAAAACCTGGTTCGACGAATCTTTGGAGAATTTCGAGGGGGTACCATTCCCCTACGACTATTCCTATCCAGAGGCATTCCTAAAGAAGATTAAGGACGCTGATATCCCAGAAAGCCTCCATTTACTCATGAAAGCTTGTTTGCCGACCCTCAGCCTTGAACCTGGAAGCAAGTGGTTTTTGCGCAACCTGATGAATAAAGAGTTCATACGAATGGAAGCAGTAGTCACATCAGATGACGAGGCTACTGTTTCGCTACCAGGCCATAAGTGGCTCACACTGGATATTATTCTCCTGTGGGTCATCAGTTGGAAAGGAGATGGTAGAAAGAAGGCCTGGTCTTGGAAGAAGCTTGAAAGCTTCCGGGGATTTACTGATCAAGAACTCACAGACACGTGGCACGACCCAACTTACGGACCACTATATATGAACTTTTGGCCAATCTGGACCGGCCCTTGGGCTGACCACAAACTCGACGTTGTTACTGAGCAAAGGTTGGATAATGACTGGAAAGATCGGACTGAGAATGTCAAGACATTAGCCCCGAAAATGCTGCGTGTTTTCTATGGATGTTCTCTTGCGACGGAGAAAGAACATCAAGAGTACTGGGAAGAGGCCTTTAGACAAGATGGTGACCATTGGGAGTTCGAGGTGATGACGTCTCCGTCTCCAGGGGATGGCGATGAGTCGGATGGGGGGAGGGTAACACGTATAATGTCCCAAAGCGCTCTTAGGGAGTACGTAGCCTCTAAGGGGGACACATGTTGATATCAATTGCTTTATGTGTGTTTTTGAGGAGCCGTTACTAGTGTTTGTCACGTATTTTATATTAGTCTTGCCCAATACTTAGTATTGTCCACGAGATCGATCAACTCAACGCGCTCAATATCCATGTATAAGCTAGCAAGCTGCAGTATCCCCAATAATTCCCGCTGCCACCCTTCCTTAGATGGATAGTCTGGCCAGAAAAGAAACCGGTGAGAAGATCACATGAGAAAGAAAAACATCCCCTTCACTGTACGCAATATCGAGAGTGTTCTATGAGCTTTGTTTCTTGACGTGGATATTGGTCCACTTGGTAAACAAGCTCGTAACAACAGTGATCCCACAGGCCGCAGTAGTAATCGCGAAAGCAACCTTGATGCCCCATGCATAAGCATGTAGTATACCATCCAACTCGGCACCGGAGAAATTCTGTCTTAGAGTCGTGGCACCAGTTTCCGTAACTAAGGTGGGATCAACCGTCGGCGCAGTGCTGGACAGCTTGTGGATAATCTGGTTGATAAAGCCAGATTGCGCAGCAGTGATTAAGAATGTACCACCGAGGGTTCGAGCAACTATGATGGTAGAACGAAATGTCAGCTGATGGGAAGATAAGAGAAAGGAAAGGAAGACGAAGACGTCTGGGGAAAAAGAATGGAAGTATTCACATATAATGATCGAAGTCACAGGAGCCATGTCACTGGGCGCAGCAAACGCCTGCGAAATGACAACAGGAACCTGGAGACCAATGCCATATCCGAAGCCCGCCAAGATCTGATATCCAACCCATTTGCCTGTTGAGGTCCCAATGTCGAGAGTATAGAACAGGCCGGACGCAATAGTGACAATTATAGAGCTGGCTATCAGATACGGAGCCGCTGTACCCGTCTTTGTGATAGCTTTGCCAGATGCAAATGTCGCGACACTAAACAGAGCGATAAGGGGAATGTTTCGTACACCCGAGCCAATCGGACTCTGGTTATCAATGCTCTGGAAGTAGATAGGAAGGTAGTAAAGCGTGATGAAGTATGCTCCAGCAAAGAAAAAGCCCCAGACAGCGTTGACCCAGACTGTCCTTTGGCAAATCAGTCGTGGGGTCAACATCGCGCGTTCTCCCAGCCAGAACTCTACTCCTATCAGTGCGATAATCATGAGCACGAAGCCGACTAGCAAGCAGATGACGACGCTGGAGTTCCAGGCATGGATCACACCGCCGTATTGAAGGGCTAGAAGTAAAGATAACGATGCACCCATCACAAGGGCCGTACCTAGAAAGTCCATCTGTAAAAGCTTTTCCTTGAGTGTAGCGTCGACGACCTTGACCCCTGCTGGGGTCTTGAAGGTGAGCAGAATTACGAGAACGGCCAGACCACCGATTGGCAGATTGATGTAAAAGCACCTGAGAAAGTATTGTCAGCATCAAGAAAAGATTAGGTGTATTTGGCCACAATAATCGTAAAAGCTATTACTCACCATCTCCAGCTCGCTCCATCTGTGAGCCCTCCACCGATAAGTGGTCCAGCAACAGCAGCTATACCATACGACAACCCGATGAAACCCGTATATGTAGCTCTTTTCTCGGGCTCGGCAATAAAAGCAGGAATCGTGTATACTCCGGGCGCAACACCCGAGGCGCCCAAGCCAGCTATAGAACGTCCGACAATCACAGTAGTTGAGTTACGAGCGACAGCGCTGATCAAACTCCCGAGTTCAAAGATGAGGATTGATACTAAGAAGCTTGTTTTCAGAGGAAAGAACTTGTAGATCTTTCCCCATAGTGACTGGAAGGCTCCGAGGGTGAGGAAATATGCTGAGCCGTACCACGAGATATCTTGTAGTCTGCCGAATTCGTCGGTAATCTTGGGGACAGCGGTTGCTACGATCGTCTTGATTAACGTTAACACCAAGGCTTATAAGAAGATTGTCTGGAATAGCTGAACTTACCTGATCGAGAGAGCAGAGAGTGATACTAAGCACGAGCGCAAGCATGATGAAGAACATTTCCAAACCTTTCGGGTATTGAACGGGGTCTTCTGCATGGCTCATTCCCTTTTCTTGATCTTTGTTTGTATCTGCTTCGGGTGCTTCTGGCGTTTCTATGTCGTTGGCAGTTGAGGATGTCACAATGGAAGGTTCTCTGGACTCGGCACTCTGCTTCTCCTCGTCAGCTTCCACGAAAGTCGGGTCGTCTGTGGCCATCTTCATTCTGCTGTGTCTCTGTGAATAAGAATTATATGAAGATTGAGACATGCGTCTTTTCGTATAGTTGAAAGGCCGATGTAATGGAAAGATCCGAGCGGTTCGTAAGCGTCTCGCCAGAGTACACGGGTTGCGTTAGGTTATTGCAATAGGGCTAACGTCTCCCAACAAATTATAGAAATGCTCTCAACGCCCAATAAGTAGTAAAATAGATGCTCTAGAATAAGTCGATCTTCCTTTTTTATCACTGACAATTTCACAACGGAGGTAGTCGTGACAAACGCCGCGAAATCCTTAAGTCCGTTAAAGCCGGCCACCTGAAAAGGGGAGGCGATGCGAACAATCTCACCAACATTCGACTATACCACGTCATTAAATGGTCGGACATAATCAAGGGACCTTTGAACTAATCAAATATCTAGAACATAGAGCTTAGTGGGTTTGTACTGTATCTCTATGTTGCCCTGACATGGCACTTCAACTGTTCAAAGAATATCAGTCAGAGACAGTGGCCCAAAACGAGGCTGCCAGTAGCCATTGCTGGTCAATTGAATATCTCCGGCCGCGGTTGGTTGATTATTTCTGGCCGGATGAGACACGGAGTCGGCGTTCCGTTGACTGCCAGCACGGAGGATTCTATGCATAACAACTCGAGCGGTAGGAATGTCCGCAGATATCGATCACTATAAGCTAGTTAACATCTACGATTTCATACATGGTATGAAATCATCCAAAAAGGGCCTCCTAAAGTATCGGTGACCGGGTCTCTCATCATAAAAATTGATAGATAGTATTTCATTTGCTCCTGAGACATTCAGTCGATTGTTAGAAAGTGTTGCTATCTCCGGGTAAAAGGATTCTCGTCCAATGGTGCTATGAACCAAATGTATGGAATTTCCTGTTTGGTCTAGAATATTAGAGTTTTCCTGCGGACGAATTGGTCATCCATCTGGCGGCCACAGTCATACTGAACAATGGTATCGCTTATAACCACGTCTCCGTGACAAATCTTTTTTCCTCCTGCTTCTGGAATGCCACCACAGACTCCTATCAAGGTGGAGAGATGGACGTTTGGATAGCTTATCCGAAGATCTGTGGCGGCAATTGAAGAATTGACCTTCCCTTTTCCGAGTAAGGTGATAACAACATTGTGCCTCCCTATACAACCAGTGATTTATGTATTCCGATCACTGTGGGCTTTTCCGTATTGATCGCCTTGCTCGTCCCAAAATTCATCGATGACCATGCATACGGCGTCGAATTCAAGGGGCTGGTCGCAAATGAGAGCGACTGCGAAGTCCTCTGGGCTCGAAGGTCGTTCGCGGCTGGTCATCTTGAGAACGAGAAACTTTTCTCTAATAACGCCAAATTGGGGGCAACGTTACCCTACAACAGCTTGGTACTAGAATATAGGGCAAAAGATGCAGCAATGAAATCGGCAAAATGTCAACTCTATCTAATCAAATAATAGGAACAAGTTTAGTGAGGCTTGCGTGATAGTGTTAGGTGAGCGTCGCAAGGGTCAGGCATCAGAACGGTTCACCAATAGCTGATAGAATGCACATTGCCGCCAATGCCCTGTTTCGTGTCAGAAATGTGGGGTAGCTACTCGATAGGGGTCCCAGTCGCCAGTTGTCACCCATGCAACTTCATGGCCGCTTGCAGTCCCCGCCATTGCAGGCATTCCTGGATGGTATGTAGCTGTGGCAATGTTGATCAATGCCAGCAGGGATTGAAGCGCCATGCTTGAAACAGAGGTTACAGAATCTATTTCGAAATCCTTTTTATCTCAAGAGATAAAAGTGGAAATATCCCGGAGCCGCCCCATAGCATTGATTGGTCATCGCCCTTCATGCGTTGGTGATAATTCTCTGTGGCTGCATATGCTGGTCCGGTGATTGTGACAAAGACGTTGTTGCCCGCAGGTTCTCCCATCCGATGAAGACCTACCCGCCATGCTTTCCGATTCAAGGAAATAGCGGGCTATTGTTGTAGATAAATAGCTGCGCTTGGTCAAGCATCCAGGGAGTGATCCTAACATCAGCGCCTCGCTGGACCCAGATCCCAGAATCATGTAGCACTCCGGCAGATTAGTATCTCGCAAATTTTGACTTTGTTTGACGTATGTGTGAAATATAGCTTCAAATGCATCAAACGGCCCGCCTGGCTTCAATAAGTATGCCAGCGCCACCAGAATTACACCAAGGCGGTTCAGAGTTCGCGAGCTCTATAATCGGACATAATGTCGACTTAGGCAACAAATCACTCAATTGCAGAGACGCAGCCCAAATAATAACGCACACAAACTATTTTGGATGCTGTGTGGTTGCTTCAGATAGTCGAGAACACGAATATCGGGGGCAGAAGCGAAAGTGCGCCAATGATCAAGGTTCGTTGTTCCTCTTGTCGGACTTAGTTCGACGTCTCTTGACATTTATATGATGCATATATCAAACTAAATGCCGCCGAATAAGCAGATTATAGTGAGCGCAAGTCACGCTATGAAAGTCTGATCAAGTCTTTGGAGTTTCCACAAATCAACTCTCGCCATAACAGTATCAGAAGGGCACATCCAGGAACATACAAATGGATTCTACGAAGTACAGAGTACCTCGACTGGCTTGACCCTAATAAAGTTCACAAACATCATGGCTTCTTGTGGATCAAAGGAAAGCCCGGTGCAGGCAAGTCGACCTTGATGAAATACCTCCTGAGCAATGCCCGCACAAAGATGAAAGACAATACCATCCTCTCCTTCTTTTTCAATGCGCGAGGAGAAGGACTGGAAAGGTCCATCATCGGCATGTACAGATCCCTTCTGCTGCAAATTGTCAAGCAGATGCAAAAGCTTCCACTTTTCATTAATACGGAATTTGTGTCAACGACTGACAAAATTCCCGACTGGAGTATCGAGACGCTGAGAAAAATGTTTGAGCAAACGGTAGAAGGCCTTGGAGATGCTTCAGTGGTTGTGTTCATAGAAGCCCTGAATGAATGCAATGAGTCAAACATACGGTCCATGTTGTCGTCTTTCAAGAATTTAGGGATTTGAACGTGGGAGGGGGTATTAGACTCCAGGTATGCCTGGCGAGCAGACACTATCCCAGCATTACCATGTCTAAGAAGATTGAGCTGGTTCTAGAGCACCAAGAGGGACATTACCAGGACATCATTTCTTATATCGATAGTGAGTTGGAAATTGGCGACAGCAAGCTCGCCAACGAAGTTCGGGCTGATATTAAGTGCGAAGGCATCTGGCGTCTTCATGTGGATTGTTCTTATGATTGGCAGTCTCCAACAGAAGAATGATCCAGCTCGCGTACACGAATGGAAACAAACACTTCAAGAGGTTTCAGGAGACTTACACGAACTATATCGAGACATTCTCACCAGAGATAATCTGAACAAGGATGAGTTGATATCATGCATACAGTTGGTCCTTTTCGAAGGGCACCCGCTAAAGCCAGAGCAGCTTTATTTCGCCATTCGCTCACATATAGAAAGTAACAACATCTGTAAGTTGGATTGGGAGGGGACCCAGGAAGCTGTTATGCGCAACTTCGTTTGAGCTCATCGAAGGGACGAAACAGGATGCAAAGGTTCAGTTCATTCACGAGCCAGTGAGGGAGTTTCTTCTCAGAGGCAGTGGACTCAAGGAAATCACAATGGAATCGGGCGGCGCTGGCAATTCACCGGCCGAGATTCATGAGCGGCTAAAAAAGTGTTGCTTTGGATATCCAAGATATTACATGGCAGAGCATGATGCTTCTACATTCGATTCCCAGCACTAGCAGCCAGTTCATGCTTCTAGCGCAGCAGACGAGGAGTTCAATTTCCCCAGGTGTGCCGAAGGAATGATACTTATCACACAGATGAGGCAGAAGAGAGAGGCATCATCCAAACAAACCTTTCACGAATCTTCCTACATACAGATTGAAGATAAGCTCTATCCAGTTACTGAGTAAATCTTCACTTTAATCCAGTTTGTCCTCCGACTGACGAACCTGTATTGATGAAGGATACAAACCTGACTTGCCCGGAGTTTGGGAAAGCTACAAATATTATATATCCGCCCCGTCTAACGCCAAAGTTTTCAATTATTGTTTGTGACTCTCGTAATAGGGTCACTCATTTTAAGTCAACATAGGTATCATAGCTGCTGGGGCAATGTTGGCCCGCTGATGGGCTGCGACGTTTCTGCCTGCACTACGCAATGTTTTGTGGATAAAGTAGAATTGGACAACCTTCCATATATGGGAAAGCTTGCATTTGTCTCCACATATCACCATATATCACACTACATCGACCACACGGGTGACGACCTGAGACAGGATGTTATGCAGTTGGTTGAAGTTTTACAAGGGTCAACCAACAGCCTGGCTAATTTGGGCAAGTGAGAGGGAAAACAGCCCCATTTACTGCAAGTCGATTCTGCAGCGGAAGCAAGTCGGAATCCTCCCCACGCATGACCAGGTGTTGATCCTAGGCACCATGGTTGGTCACTCCGTAGCTACATAGTTCCAAGTGTCTGAACTGCTTTATTTCCCTCAATTTTCCCCCTCCGCCTTCTGTTCGAGCAACCTAAGTCAATATGTCGTGGAACCGTTACGATCTTGGCCAAACCAATATTTTTTATGATGAAGCAAAACCTCCGCTTTTCAGTATTGTGCTGCCACCGCATGTGGAAGACGTAAAAAGGTGTCTGATGGACTTTTCTTGCCTTGTTAATGGGGAAAATGATGCTTTTCATACAATCAAAGATATTACGGAAAGGATGGAGCAAGGCCTGAATCCAGACCCGGTTCTTAAAGTAGCAGAGAAGATTCAGCACGAAGTTGTTAGCAAAGTCGGTGGCGGCTATATCGAAAACGTGTGGCAGGATATCTTCAAAAAGCATTTTTTCGATCAGTTTATCGACTCTGTCTCAATATCGAAGGAAGATTCACGCAGGTGAGTTATTTGGTACAATACCTATATGATTGCAGCTTACCGAAATTCAAGAGTATCACGAAGCAAGTACTACTACGATCAGGTGATAAGGTATGCTTACCACCAAGTCTTGTCCAACATCAATATTTAACAAGATGGACAGAAGCATCGACCAACTTTGGAACTTATTCGAACCCAAGCAGAAGGCAACAACCTCGCGATTAAGTCCAGTAAGATGCCCAAAACCCGATCAAGCTTTCTTCCTGCCGATTTATCACCATCACAACAATAGTGGACTGCCAAAAGTGGTGGATCCCAAAGCTCGGCAATGGAGCCAAGCTTGGGACTCCCGGGCTATGGAGCCTTTTGCCTGGTCGACCCTTCAAGCATTGAACAAGTTTGGCCTTGAACCGGCTCCGTTTCGCATCTTCGAGAAGTCCCCACTGGAGGCCAACCTCCGATGTTATCCTTGGCTTATAGTAGAGCATAAGAGAGAGAAGAATCAGAATGAGGGACTCGAACGCGATGTCAACTGCCAGGCCGCCAATGCCGCGGCTTGTGCCGTCAGTCTGATCCAGCAGACGGCTCAATATGCTGTTAAGCTCCCCAGACACGCACATATCCCCCCAATCCCTGCAATTACCACTGTTGGACCTTTTGTTACAGTATGGGTCATGTATTTCGCCGAAGACTTTGATGCGCCCTGCAGTCGAAGGGATACAGACGAAGTAATAACAAGGAGGCGGAAAGAAGGCTACGTACGTGTTGCAGTCACTAGCGCATACACCATCAAACCCTATACTGACGTTGATAGGTTATGCGAGCGATCTGGAAAGGCGACATCACAAGACTCACCGACATCATAGCGTTTCAGATGATAATTGATAATGCACATACGTGGGCAACCCGAGTCTTCAAGCCCTTAATCTCCTCGTATATCGAGCAGTGGAAACATATACACAGCGAGCAAAAGACAGGTAGGGTGGTCAAGGACCTACTCCTGGCGGATAAATCACAAGGACTTCGTCAGAAGAATATTGAACAGCGAAGACTCGTCGTGTCCATAATTCGAGATCTACTAGATGCCCCTGCCGGGATGGAACTAGATGATATGGCACATAAAAAGGTCACGCCACTGTTCCTTGGTATGCTTATGCATCGAATATGCTCCACGGAGAGAGAATTCATTTCCAGTCAAATCGAGAAAGCGGTAACGGAAAGGCTGCAGGTCATTGTTACGAATGACGCTACAGTTACTACCCAAGTCGAAGCTCTTCATCGAGTTGAAGCAACAGCACAATTACCTGTCCGGAGTCAGTGCGAAGAAGCGATACCAAGCGCTGATTCGTCGCAAGAAACCCAATTGCCAGGAATTGACAATGACGACCCGAATGATTCTGATTACAATCCTTCACAGTCTCAACCGCGATCAAGATCAACTTCAGACGCCCGCCTATATGATGAGGATGCTCGGTCTGAGGTTGCGGTTTCTGTGGCTTCTGATTCGGTCCTTTCATTAAAATCCTTTTCAAACGACACAACAGTCGTATGGAGACCTCCGAGTAATCCCGAAACACCAAAGGCTAGACCAAGTGACAAGCAGGGTTCTGAAAGGCCAAACATGCTTCATCGACAGTCCTCGCAGCCATCTGAGGACTCCAACGACGCGACCCCGAAACCAAGCACCGTGGGGAATGGAATTGATTTTAATTTTGCATCTCAAAGTTCAGGCTCTCCACGTGCAAGTCCGCATCTTGAGCGACTAGGAAAGAATACATTCGATGGGTCATCAGTGTTCGCAGGTCGATCGCCACCCAGTCAACCAAAGTGGCCGCCGGGACGAAGGTTTGCCCAGTCAAAGACTCGAAAGTCTCCCCAGCATCCTAAGTATGGGAGTGACATAAGCCCATCTCCCCCTGAAAATCCCATGGCAAAACTGTACATTGACTTGACGAGTGATAGCCAGGAAGACCCCCCAAATACCAAGGAGTAAATAACCGGATGATCCTGTTTTTGATAAAGGAAGCTTGGGATATTCTGGTTCATAGCGTACAATCCTTTCTCACAGCATCCTTTCTTATAGCTACAAATTTCTTCTCATCATGGTGCTCACATGTATCTAGTCTATGATTATTTTACCTGACACTCAAGCTACTATTGATCTCCATGGTTTGGTTCAAATAGTAGCAGGTTTTCAGGGATTAGTAATCCCTCCACGTTATAACGGTGTAATTGGAATCCGTTTATAGCTCGTTTTCTGTAATATAATTGAAGTGCGCGGTATTATTCGTTAGCTGCACCTGATATCCGAATATGATCGGATATAGGGGACGCCCGTTGGTCCATTAGTCAGTTTCGGGCCGGTTTGGTCCTGATCTCTAGCCCAAATTCGGCTAGATTTGCTCTCATTTAAATTGCGTCTTGATGTAAAGACCGTGATTAAAAATAATCGCCATATGATGAGCTTTAACGTTAAAGGGTTGGATAGCGTTACATACAGCTGGTGTAGTGGGAATACTGTATGTAGCGTGTAAGTTATAATGATAACCAAATATCGAGTTCTCTATTAGCTGTTCTTCGAATCCCACCACTGCGATTGATCTATACCTAGACATATACCTTGAAGTCCAAGTTGGGAGCCAGACAACAATCATGGGTGCCACCAATTCTTTGCACGACACTGTCCGAGATGCACCTCTAGGGCAGATTCTCCGATTCGCTACCAATAATCGCCTCTTCAAATATCCAGAAGAACGTCCAGATTTTGAGCTACCTGCTGCCTGGAATCATTTACTCAGTACCGCCGATCGCAGGCACACATGCCACACTGGGACTGAAACCCCCTCGACCATTGTCAATCCGCAATCCGATCAGAATACCATTGAAGTTTCAGATATCGAGAGCAAAGGACTCGACGCTGATAGGACTATTGATGCCGCACCCACGGTTACCGAGAACGGAGTCATTCTGGTTGATTGGTACTCGGATCAAGATCCTGACAACCCGCAGAACTGGTCGAACCTCCGTCGTGCCCTCGTTGGCTTGATTATCTGCTTCTACACTTTTGTTGTGTATCTCAGTTCAGCTATATACTCTCCCTCAACAGAGGGCGTCATGCAGAGATTTGGAGTCAGCAATCTCGAAGCAACGCTTGGTCTTGCTATGTACGTTCTGGGATACGGCATAGGTCCATTGCTATTCTCTCCCCTCGGAGAAATCCCTCGCATAGGAAGAAACCCAATCTACATTACCACATTCGGTATTTTTGTTGTCATTTCCATTCCAACAGCTTTGGTTGACTCGTTCGCGGGACTCATCGTCTTGCGGTTTCTGCAGGGGTTCTTTGGATCTCCATGTTTGGCCTCAGGTGGTGCGTCATTGGGCGATATGTACGGCATGGTACATATGCCCCTTGCTATGATTGCTTGGGTTGGTGCTATGTCTTGTGGCCGTAAGCATTCCGTCCTGTGCTCTTTCTGGCGTTTTTTTGACTGTTTCGCAGCATCCCTTGGCCCTTTGATAAGTGCGTACGCTGTTACAGCAAAAGGGTGGCGTTGGTCGTTGTATGAGTCCATTTGGGTCTCAGCGCCAGTACTAATTGCTCTATTCGTTTGCATGCCAGAAACAAGCGCCCCTAACATCCTCCTTCGACGAGCTCAGAGGCTGCGCCAATTTGCGGGTAGCCAAAGGCTAAAGTCACAGAGCGAGATCGACCAGGCACATCTGACAGTCTCGGGCATAGCTGTAGACGCCTTGATCAAGCCCCTGGAAATTACCATCAAAGACCCAGCCGTCTTATTTGTACAGATATATTCGGCCATCCTCTATGCCATATACTACTCTTGTAAGTAACACGTGTCACTGATCTCCATTCACATCTGACCATGTAGACTTCGAGGTCTTCCCATTGGTTTTCCCTGTTTATTATGGCATGACTCTTGGGGAGGTCGGACTTGTTTTTATCTGCATCGCCGTTGGATGCATCATGGCTATCATCCTGTACGGCTTATACCTCTATTATGTGCTCATACCGCGGATGAAGAAGTCTGGTATCGCCAAACAGGAGGAAGTACTCTCACCTGGCCTCGCGGCCTGCTTCGGCCCGACTATTGGCCTATTCATATTTGCCTGGACGGCTAGGGTTTCCATACACTGGATCGTGCCAGTCATTGGAGTCACAATCTATGCTGGTTCAATCTTCACCGTGCTACAGGTAGTATTTCTTTATATTCCCATGACCTACCCTCAATACGCCGCTTCCCTGTTTGCAGCCAACGACTTCTTTAGAAGTGCCTTAGCCAGCGGCAGTATTTTATTTGCTCACCCGCTTTTTAAGAATCTTGGCTTTTCCAAGGGCACAAGCCTTCTCGGAGGTCTAAGTGTCACTGGCATCTTTGGCATGTGGGTTTTGTTCTTCTACGGTGCTAAGCTACGGGCCCTCAGCAAGTTCGCTACGTAGCCCTTGGACGGGATTGTCTTTCGTGGCTTATCAAGCGCTTGGCGCTGAGATAGACGTTGACATAAACAACTCAAGGCTGGTAGATCATGATTAGATAAAGGCTAATTATGAATAAACAATATCAGGCTATGATTGACAGTCTGGTAAATCAGAAGAATTCGGGGACAAGGGTGGATTCTAAAAGGTGCGGTACTGATGATGTATTATATTCAGATCTAAAAGCTTGAGCAGCAACTTCTCCTCTCTAATGATATCTGTTACCATTACAGCCGCTTCAAAATCAGAGTCTTCTATAAAATCTGAAGTTTTAATGTCGCATACTAAAGCATGTTTTAGTAAGCCGGCGTAAACTTATAGAAAATGTATCTCCAAAGGAGACGTTATCTATGCAAGTAAGGTGTATACTTCGCTGTGTTTCAATAACGTAGTTACTTCAAGGTGACTTGGATAGAAACTCGAGTGCTTGCGGTAACTAAGGATGGGGTTTGCCTGAAATCTATTGTCAAGATGTGTTATTCAGAATGGTACAGCTAAGACCTGACCTTCTAGGGTAAGCAAGGAAACTTGCGACCTCTATCAGAAGTGAGAAAAGGACTTAGGTAAACCTGGTGGAGATTCAGTAGACCATAGACTAGTTAACTTGAGCACCTTGCCCCAAGATCAACACTTTTCTTCCTCCCTGAGGCGTTTACTTCACGCGCCTTACCGCTGCACGACGATGAGATGTTAAAATAACAAATTCCTCTGTCAATAGGGTAATAATCCAGCAATTCTATTGCGATGATTACGGAACCATCTATCTGAGATCTTGAGGACTATGTAGGTTGAGCTAGTTGATCATCGGATCAGTTGAATGCTTTTGTTCCAGAAGCTTCCTTATCTCCAAACCATGACCAGATATCGTGGAGCAACAGATCAGGCACCTCATAAGCAGCAAAATGGCCGCCATGCTTATGTACAGTTCTCTTCAGAACATTTCCTCCGCGCTTCGCCCATTCTAGCGGCATACGGTAAGTCAAGTCATAAGGGAATTGACTGATAGCGACTGGGACTTCTACCAGCGGCAGAGTGCCAAAGTCAAGTGTTTCAAAACCTCCATCATTTTGCACTTCCTTATAGAAACGCATGCCGCCGTACGGACCTTGGATCCAGTAAATCATGGACCAAGTAATGATCTCCTCGGGCGTCCATGCCATGATAGCCGGATCAATGACCCTTTTCATACTAGAGTACATCCACATAGCATTTCCAAGTGGCGAGTCCGTCATACCGTATGCGACGGTGAGTGGTTCCGTCGACATTATCAATCGGTAGCCTGATCCCTGATTCTCATAATTTTCTATAATCTCGATATATGCAACCTCATCGGGCGTTGCTTCTCCCTCTGCAAGTCGGCGAAGGTCATTATTCCCGGGCTGGATAATCCAGAAATTACTGAGTGCCGAGATGATATGCTTCGGAAAATGGTGGGCTTGGTAGCGAAGGATGACACCACCAAAATCTCCACCTTGAATGACGTATCTGGAGTAACCAAGCTGGAGCATCAGTTCGTTGAAGGCATATGAAGCCGCGGCGGGACCAAAGCCTGGCTGCGTCGGCGCGGGAGAGAATCCAAAACCTGGGATCGAAGGCGCCACAACATGAAATGCTGGTACAGATGCATTTGGTGGATTTGTCAGATTTCCGATAATGTTACCGACTTCAAGGAAGGACCCCGGCCACCCGTGAATGAACAGCAACGGTATGGCGTCCGGTCTCGGTGAGAGGTGGTGGACAAAGTGCAGTGGCACCGAATGAGTGATGTTGTTGATTTCGGGTTCAACAATCGTCGTGAACTGCTTAAGTCTTCGCACACCATTAGTAAGTTGCTATCGGAATTTCTGTCCGTACAACCCTCACCTCTTATTGATAGATGCTTCAGTAGCATTCCAATCATACTCATTAACCCAGAAGTCACGAACGCTTGTGAAGTTCTCAGCACTCGGGCCATCGCTTGTCACATTTATAAACAATGGTGCCCTTGTATGAGCGACCCGCTGCCGGGTATCCTCAATGAACTTTTGATCAACATGAATTCGAAACGGCTTAGGGGTTCTAGTAAAGGTGGCATTGACATTTGGCACCGAGAAGGGCTCTGAAGCAGCGCAGAGGAGAGAGCCAACGGAAAAGATGAGTACATAAAGGCACCGCATGATGACTTATAATGAAAGACAGCTTGAATGTCGGCGTCTGCTTTTGAGATATAACACTCTTATACCTTCATTCTATGATTCTGCGACCCTGTCAAATGCTCCTCATCTATGTTTGATTTATAAGCATTTTACATCCCTAACGAGTGTTCTAAAGTATTAACGGTTTTATTTGGTATCAACGGAGCACCATGAGAGTTAATTGAGTAATCCTACGAAACGTTATGGACGTTGAATAATCCGTCTGAGTAATCAGCGCCCTTTTGCTGACACAACTAAACATAGTCGCATGGTACCAGAGTATTTCTCTCCAGTTTTGGTAGCTCAGAAGAAGATCTTTTTGAAAAGGCCGTAAGCGACCCTCGATTATCAAATTTGCTCATTCAACGGCACCGACATTCCCGAAGCTGTATCCGAAGGCGTCCGGATATAACCTACGTTGCCCATCCCAGCACTTGCGCTCGGTTTACTGAACTACGAGATCAAATAAACTAGGTATATGGAAGGATGAAATCAAGATGTCCGCGAAAAACTCTCCTGGATCTCTAGGTAAGATCTCAGCGGTGGCATTTAACATCAAAGTTCTCTTTCAACTAAATATCAGTACACAAGGGCCTATTGGTGTTATTCTAGCAGCTATTGGATGCAAGAAAAATGCCAAAACAATAAAACATCTAATTGACTCTTAGGACTGTATCCGAATGAACACGGACGTTAACCAGCACAATCAGATAATTTGTCATCTTCGAATCTCTAGTGGAGACTCTACTGGGCTTCACGTTATCATCGGCACCTCGTAATATGGCACGCTGCAACGATCTTGGCCATAAATAGGTCAGTTCATCATTCTCTCGCTATTCTGTTATTTTTCAACTCACACAAACATCTGCTGAAGCATATCTTTTTGATCCATACACCATATGCGCTTTCAACGCATAGCCTTGCCGCTTGTACTACAGTCATGGCTACCGTTCAGTTCGGCATTCTGGCCTATGCATACCAAGTAATCGATGCCAGCGGACCAATGGATCTTCTCAACTCGGCCAACAAGTCGGCCTTTCTTATCAATCGAGAGTACGGACCTGTGAGCGATGATCTCATTTTACAGGCACCACAATTCACGTTCCACCATATCGGTGATACCAGAGATCCTGTTAAGCTTGGCACCGGCCAGATGACTATCATCCCTACAACCACAGTAGATGACTGCCCTGAGCTTGACATCTTGCTTGTTCCAGGACCTTACCTCGGCAACTTCGATCTACACCCCAAGCATGCCGACTTCATACGGAAACATGTCGCTGCCGGCAAGTTGCTCTTTACCAGCTGCACTGGGGCTAGCCTTGTCGCATCGACAGGTGTGTTGAACGGAAGAGCGGCTACCGTCAATAACATCGAATTTGATTGGGTTCGAAATCGCTGGCCGCAGGTCAATTGGACTCGAGAGAAGAAATGGATTATCGACGGGAATATTTGGACGGGATCTGGCGCTGTTGCTGCTATGGATATGGTGGCCTATTGGCTCAAGGAGAATTATGGCCTGCCTGTACTTATTCAGGCTGCCTCGACATTGGACTATGAGCCTCGAGACGCGGATGGCATGTTCAATGTTTTGCCTCAGAGATATGATTCGAAGGGAGAAAAGACCTCTACCCACGTATTTAAGTATTACGATTCTTAGGTAGCTCGACTCTTAGAATAGAGAAAGTATCAAGTTGCAATAAAGTACACTATGAGGAAGAGTTAATAATAAACCCGTTTCGTTACCTCATAAACCTCCGACGTCAGCATTATTTCCGCTTGGTTATTCCCCTCCTACTTGTAGTCACCGCTTATGTCCCCGCTTACACGTCGATCATTCGAACTTCATACTTGGTCTATCAGGTTACAGAAAGTTGGGGCAACGGACGGGAAAATGAAGCTCAGAGCTTCTACATTAAAGTTCTACTTTCTTATCCTTGCTTACATGACAGTCAACCCCAGCTTCTCCCTGACCTTCCGAGGAGGGCTGCAGCAAATAGGAAAGTCGTCCTCATACCAGCCTTGATCTATCTAGCCAAGAAGTCATGAAGCTTACAGAAACTCAACATCTGCATGCTATGGCAGTCAACACACAAACTCAACCCTATCTAGTCACAATTGAATGAGGGTGGGAGCGTGGCCAGTGCTGGTTTTCCGTTCACCGTGCAACTTCTGCCAGTGAGGAACCAATGATATTTCTACTTTGTAACGCGAATTCTTCGTGAGCCGCGCGTTCCTACCCATCAAATGGTGAATAATTAGCTAATAACGAGTTTAAAATCAGTGGGCAACTGCTGCTGTTGCTTCTGAGTGTTGCTGAGTCTACAGTCCTTCCATGCCAATACATGCATGTATGACCTCCATAGGCACGCATTGTACTACATGAGTTGGTAATCCCACAATGATTCACCCCACTTTAGTGTCGACAGGGTTATATTGTGTAGTGTCAAGACGGGTGCTTTCTGTTCTGTTTATGTCTTCATGATGTCAAACTTTGTGACTTCAGACCAGAACGGTCGCTCGGATGTTACACTTTCCGCTTACGGGTACGTTCCTTCATAGCTATGTCTGTGTCAATGCAGCATGGCTTTCAATGGATTAATCAGTGACCTACGGTTTAAATTAACTAGTTTACGCGTCGGCATCTGATGGAGGTTTGCGGGTATAAAGAGGCTGGAAGCTCCCTCTCTTTATCATGACAATCAACCCTTCACAATCCCATCCGCAGACACGAAAACAGAGACAACCACAAGTATTTATCATATGAACATTTCCAACTCAAAATGCAGTTTACTAGTCTTCTTTCAGTTGCCGCCTTAGCCACCATGGCCATGGCTGCCTCCGTCCAGGTCAACTTGTTGGTTTCCCTCTCTAACACAGTATTTCCATTGTCTAACAGTGTTGCAGCTATTCCGATACTGGTTGTCAGGACTTCATCGGATCCCGCTTCATCGATTTTGACCCGAACCAGGGTGGCACACACCATATTGGTGGCCCTACAGGCTCTCGTGGTGGCCTATTTGTCAACTCCAACGGAGATAACCTCGCCTGTAGGTTTCTCATTTTCTACTACCACTTAGTTAATATTCTAATTCTAACCCTTGCAGTCCGTGGGTTTAGTAACCACCCTGACGGTAGCAGCCCTTTCACTGGCAATGTCGTTGATGGCGAATGCATTGGTACCCTCAACGATGTCGTTGCTGTTTTTATCGTCTGAGTAACATGGCCTCCATAGAGCCAAGAAACAATGCTATGTTGGAAAGAGGACTGCAGGAAATATGGGCTTGCAAATCTAATTAATGGATATGGGGATGAAATGAAATATTCAACATATGGGTCATTCTTTGAGTAGTCACAGTCATTACATCAAATTCACCCGTTATAGTCAGATCTGCTAGACTACTTGATTCAGAAAATTCGATCATTATAACAGTGGCGCCCAGGTTCATTGTCTATTTGGTAGAACAGCAGAACAAGCGCAAAGTATATCAAGTATCCACATGCCTTCGGAGTGAGCTATTCGCTTATGTATGGCATGGGAGCTATTTGCGGCAACTGACTGCCTCACCATCTCCACGTCTTATATCACACGGTGGGTTGCAAAGTAGGACGACCTTAACGAGGTCTCACAACCAGTGAGTGCTGAGGCTTCTGTCCCTTACAGGTATATAATTGTTATAATAAACCTTTTTTATATAATCTTTATGAGATCTTAGAATAAACTATTCTCAGATATTAAATTCCATCTCCTGACTCCCAAGCCCGCCTCTCTACAGCTAATTCCTCGCTATAATCACCGAACTCGCTGAACACGTCTTGCATCATCTTATTATGTCGCCTTGGCCACCGAAATCCTTCAAACATGCTCTTAGTGAAATCCCAGTAGTCAGGGTAATATCCTGCTGTTTCCCAGTCTATAATGCCACTCAACCGCCACCCTCCAGCTCCAGCAGAATTTCTAATTCTTTCCACCATGATGTTGCGAGGATTGAGGTCTCCGTGTGTAAAAACAATCTTGTGCCCACGCCGGCTGGGCTCGTCTGAGAAGCGTAGATGCTGGCTAAACGACGCTTCATCTGGACAGGGTCCAATGGGGGCCCAATCTCGAATTCGCGGATCGCGGCAGGCTTCCCCCAACGTATTGCAGATAGCCATACCATAGTCGATCGGCTTTGGAATGTCCCGCATCTGTGAGACGCAGTCCTTGAGTTGAGCGGAGACGTTGGCGTAGTCTTGGTCAGACAGTGCATCCCGACATGTCGCCAATGTTGTGCCCGGAACCCTACTTATGAGGAGATAACTGAAATCATTGTCGCGAGTGTTCTGGGAGACAACATCAAATGCCCGTGGCGCAGGAATGCTCGTTTTATGTTCCAAAACCTTGAGAGCATTATACTCGTTCCTCAGGGTGTCCGAGTTCGAATTGAACTTGAGGTATAGTCCAAACGGTAATCTCTGAACCTGCGCATCTCCATCCTTTCCGTAGAATCGGTTTCCTATTTTTCGCAATAGCTCGTATGCCGCAATACGAACTGTGGATGGGAAGAACCGCCACAAAAGCATTATTGGACGTATGAACGCCTGTCCCAGGCCGAGGCTACTAGAGCGCATGCGGACTGGGAAATGCTGTTGTTGGAAATCTGTGATTGGTTTCGGCTCAGAGAACAGACCGGGGGCGATGCCCCTGGCAAGATTCACTAGCTGGATACTTCTGCAGAAGCGGGCGTGCGAACCGATAAGCCGTGCGTCAGCCTTCTCAATTCCTTGCCGTGAATGGTCACCGAGCAGAGCAATGACGCCGTTCACATCGACAGGTTGCTGATCGTCAATGAGAACATGCTCAACTCTAAACTAGACAAATTCATCAGATTTGTTCTCACTTAAAATGGTCAATGCATTTACCTCGATCATGGATGACGGTAACCTTGTCAGTTTGATGATGCCGCGTTGCAAGGCCTCTTGCACGCTCTTTCGAACGAGCCAGTGAGTGTGATATGGAGAATAAACTTCGGCCCTGTCGATGAAGAAACGCCACCAATCAAAATATTGGGGACCAAAGAATGCTACGAGGAGCTCTATAATACGCGGCTGGTGTTGTAGTTAGACATTAGAGTATGTAGGAACGACAGAAACAAACAATACTGACCTCGCCTTTGAGCCACCCAGATGGCACGGGCAGAATCGGAGCGACAATGACGGGGTCCCAGAGGCTACCCTGTTTGCCTGTTACGCAGCATGTACCCCCGTCCCGCCTGGTAATGGCATCGATCTCATCAGGTGAAGGGGCTCGCGGCTGCTTGCCAGAGATGACTGCGGTTGAGTAAGTGAGAGGCGTTGGCTACAGCGGAGAGGGGATACTAACCTGAATCAATGACATGAATCCAGTCGGCAACAAGAGAACCAGCATATCCCTCGGCGCTCAATCGGCGTTGTACGTAATCTGCAGCCGCCTGAGGTTGGACAGCCTCCAGGATGTAAGCGCGTAAGAGAGCGGACGCAGGATGTTCAAGTGGAACACGGTCTACTACGTCGAGTGCCTTGTGTACGTCTGGCGACGGGGGGTTCATGATGACCGTTGAGTTGGTAGATAGATATCAACGTGAAGAGCGTTATAAGAATGGCGTTACTTCCATGAAATGTTTTGTTGTTGGGAAAAACAGTCGACCTCAACGTGACATGACATGAAACGTGGTGGGTTACAGCCCCACCCGCTGCAGCCTTAGGCACAGAGGGGTGAAGGCGGGCGGCAAAAATCCAATCGCCCAGTCTATTGGTTGCCTACACGGTAGCCGCGCCGCCCGTTGAGCCGCCGATCCGCAACGGGCGCCTAGAGAAATGATCTCGACTAAAGTTATTAGCCTCCATGAGGTCCCTTAATGTGGCCAGCGCTTGGAATTGGAACACTTCTTTCGAGCCGAAAGCTATACTTAGTTATTTGACAAGGGAGGTGTCCTAAAAACGTACTCGGGCTGTGTTGGAACAGAGAGGGGATGGGACCAAATCAATGTAAAGCGCGCCATTACCATAATGACAAGCCTCCCTCCTTGTCCTCCCCAAGGACATATATAGCTTCAAAGGACCCCGATTCCTTACACTCTATAGAACCATCGATCAATTCTTTCTTCATATATCTAAAGTACAAATCTAAACAATATCATCTTGCCTCTCTTGAAACAATGAGTACGCCCTACAGTCTCTATCTTACTCTTCAGTGGCTCCGCCATGACGGAAGGGAGAACAAATATGCGAGTCCCCCTTTCCTGGCCATATGTACGTTTCATTCTGACACCAGGTAGCACTGGGGACTCTGGGCTACAGATGCCAAACCCCCTGCCGGCCATCTTTTTCATGCCACGGACGCTGGTCGTCAAGCACTTGATCTCTATTATGAAGCCCGCAAAGTTCGCGACCCTTCCAAGTCCAAGACCATGGTGGTCTGCCTTAAGATAGTTGAAGCTCCAACGGTGGAGTATTTGAATCACTACGCCAGTCAAGTTCCCTTGATGGACCCTTCTTATCTCCCTGCAGGCGAGTCACAATGGACCTGCCGAGTATGGGTCAAGGAAACCCTCAAAAGACTGCATAATAACAGCCAAATTGTGTTGCCTGCCCATGTTGGTCAGTTTTTTCCTTCTTTCACCTCTACTTCAAGACTGACAATATTTGTTATGCGATTTTTAGACACCATTGAATCGTATGGTAAATACACTGCCGACCGTTACCTCTCGTACATGGGAAACCCCCCGATCATCAACGACCTCGGTTGGCTCTCCCCAACTCCCAAGGCAGATTCGAGGAACGCGCAGCAGGGATACTATGGAACTGAACCTATGCAAACCGAAGCCTATCAGCAGAATCCCAACCAGTACCAGCCAAGATACTACGGAGCTAAACCGATGCAAACGGAGGCCTATCAGCAGACTTCCAATCAGTATCAGCTCAAGTACTATGGAACCAAACCTATGCAAACGGAAGCCTACCAGCAGGGTTATAGCCGATGGTGATCGAGTCTCATCGCAAGCTCTACTATTGATGGTTTATGTATAGAGATCAAGACCAGGGTCGCCGCTATTGCCAGTTTATTGTTCCTGTACTTGTTTTGAATTGTTATTAGAGCGAATTACTATCGATATTCATTGTACTATTTGTTCCATAAAAATTAAAGCCCTAAACCTTTAAAGTAACTACATGGAAAGGTAAGCCTTATTTGTCGATATTTCATTTAATAGCAAGATATCCTCTTAGAATAATTAGCTGCTAATTCTTTTTTTTTAACAAAGAAAAAAAAGATGAAAGAAGGGAAAGGGTAATATTAAAGCTGGTAATAGTATATACGAAGTAGATAAATATCACTTCGAATGTAAGAAATGGTTAGAAGAGCTTGGTTGGGTTGGATGCCGCGCGGTAAGCAAGATCCCACCATTGGAGAGTTGCGTGAGGGTAAAGTGGGGCGCCTTGTCCATAGCTACAGAGCAACATTACCTATAAAGAACTCTCCCCCTCTTAACCTTCACTTTATCAGCGACTTTATTATCACGCCCTCTCCCTTTATCAACGTGATGGGTTCTCTTCCTCTAAACAGCATCCAAGTGCCCGCAGCCCAAGGCCAAACGCACTCTCACACCGTCGTCTTCCTGCACGGTCGCGGAGATAGCGCTGCCAACTTCTGCAACTCACTCCAATACTCGCGCGACTCTCAAGGCCGCACGCTTGCCGACGCTTTTCCTTCTTTTCGATGGGTGTTTCCTCAAGCACCTAAGCGAAAATGCGCCAGTTCACTCGACGAATGGAACCAGTGGTTTGATGTCTGGAACGTGAGCAACTTTGCGGAGAACGAAGATCTGCAGGCAGAAGGACTTAGAGAAGTCGTGCCCAAGATTCGCGATATTCTGGCCAAGGAGGCAAATGACTTGAATGGGAGGTGGGACAAAGTCATTTTAATGGGCATCAGCATGGGCTCTGCAACAAGCGTGCACACGTTATTCAACCTCGACATCCCAACCCCAGACAAACGGCTGGGCGCCTTTATTGGTTTCAGCGGGCGTTGCCCGTTTGCCGGCCGAACACTTGATGAGATGCGCATGACGCTTCAAGTCGATTCGTCCCCCACACACAGTGATGTTCTCAAAAATACGCCTATGCTCTTGGAACATTGCGTTGACGATCCGTTGGTATTAGTGGATTGGGGTAGAAAGCAGTGTGAGATTTTGAAAGGGCTCGGAGCGAGTGTGACATGGAGGGAGTATAGGACTGGAGGACACTGGTTCAATTCACCCCATGGCATGGATGATGTGGTAGAATTTTTGAAGGCTGTAATTTAGATGCTAGACTTGAACATTAGGGAAGGGCGGTATCTGCCATGCGTGGTTGGGAAGCACCCAGCGCGGCTCGTTTATCACTGTCGTCATTGGCACCAATCTCGTTGATCGCAAACCCTTACTTCTCTTGTTGTTTTCATTAGAATGCACAATACTAGAATTATCTTTGTACTGGACATATTGCTGTTGTAGCCAAGGCTGGCACGTCTGGATCGCCGAGGGTTGTAGCTTGCATGACTCAAAAGGCAGCGTCCTTGTCCTTGACTCCCGGGCGCTGCAATGAAGTTTACGTGGGATAATAGAGGCGAGTTGGGCCTAGTAATTCATTCAGTCCAGTCCAGGCTGTTGAGAGACGCCCTCCAACCTTGGCATAAACTTGAGAAAGTGGAGGTTGGACCATATAGGCATATTTTCTCAACGTGACATTCTTTTGTTCCTTTGCTAGCCTCATATGACGTGAGGAGGGTCCAGACCCAGCCATGATGGTCCATATGAACTTATGAAGTAAGTGATGCTGGCATGGGGCTGAGTCTTATTTTAGCTGATGAAAAAAGTGCTTGATTAAATTTTGGTCATGTTCAAGGTATCAGCCGTTATTGAAATGATTGGTCTTACCAGAGGAATCTCGGAGAAAAGGGCAGGGCTTACCCGCTTTCTATGCATAATAATTAATTAAATGAATTCACATGCTACGTAAGCAACGCGTTTCAAGGACCCCGAAAGCCCTTTTTCCCGATTCGAGTCCCATCGCGCGAACAGCTTCGTAGCGCACCCTAGCGTAGGGTATCTTGGGTGACACCCTTGCAAGCTAAGCAGATCATGTACGGGGTCCGCGCGCAATAATATCTAGTCTGGGTTGGAGCCGTCGGATAATCGGCAAGTAAGACCACATCATCCCGGAACTTTAATTGGCCCGGTCGTACATTTTCGACATGACCTGAACTCTCAAACTAATGAAGCCTCCAAAATCGTAGCATGAGATTGCAGAATGGCTGAGCCTCAAAATTACGAATGTTACGAGACAGCAGGGCTGAGCTATATTTCATAGGTGACGGGATGGAGAATGCCCAGCCAGTGCTACTTTGTGACGCAGCTCTGAGTGCCAGGGCTGACACGGGTGCCGGCCTTGGTGACTTATAAGTACGATAGTCCTGGCAGGTAGCTTGTTAATTACCAAGAATTAAGGCATAAAACCAGACCTGGCAGCTCTCCTGCAAATAAATATTCTTAATCCCTGATTATTTCCAAGTCAACATTTCAGCCATGGAGAGACACGACATGCTGTACTCCGACGTAGAGTCCGCATCATCGTCAACATATCAACACTCACAAACGGATATCTCCGTCCTGTCAGCATCTACCGCTCCATCGACTGTTGTCCCCGACGAGGGCATTATCGCAAGGACCTATGACGCCGCCAAAAGTCTGTCACATATAAACTGCCCCCACCAATTACAAAGAGACCACCAAAGGAACAGCTTCACCAACATGACCAGAAAGGCAGCATTCAACCACGCCTACCAATCCTACGCACAAACCTCTCATATGGGTATTCTTGACCCAGCATATAAAGTATTCGTTAGTAAGAAAGGCTACGGGTCATTGATCTACAAGATTCACGCCAGGACCGTTGTCGTCGCCGGGGATCCATTATGCTCAGAATCCCATCGACAGCCACTCTTGAGTGAGCTTCGCCGTTACCGCTGGGCTCGTGGTCTATCACTTGCATTTGTCGGGATTAGTGAGGACTTTGCTAAGTATGCCCAACAACAAGGCTGGGCGACAATGCATTTTGGCCATGAAGCTGTTCTCAACCCCCTGACCAACAAGGTCCTTCGAAAACAGGCAGGCAAGCGGATGATCGCACAGAACAAGCAGCTCCTTGATCCAAGGCGTGGTGGTATAACGGTCCACATCTACTGCCCAGGCATTAATGAAGCAGATTCAGGTCTGGAGCATCAGCTGCAGGATCTTTACGATGATTGGAGGGGAGACAGAAACCGGAAGCATGGAGACGGCTCACAGGCTTTCGTCACTGTCTACAACCTCTTCTCGCTCCCTGAATCAACAATTTTCTTATACACGTCTGATCGCGATGGCAAAATTAACGGACTTGCAACACTACGAGAACTCGGTGCAGAGAGAGGGTATCACCTCGATCCTTGTATTGCGTCCCAAGATGCACCACGAGGAATTTCAGATCTCCTTATTGTCACTACCATGGAGCTGTTGAAAGCTTCTGACATAGGCTACATGAGCCTTGGCATCGAGCCCCTCGATGAGGTTCAAGAGGTTACGGGGTCATCGAAACTTGTGTCACAGCTCTGGAAGAATGGCTATAACCAAATAATTCAGTCAGTTCCTGTGACAGGCAAAGCAGCATACTTCAAGAAGTTCTGCCCAGATGAGTCGCTTATCTCGAAACTCTTTATATGCATACCCAGCAAAGGAATTCCCGTTCGCAGATCAATTGCTCTACTGCAATTCGCGAACATGAACGTCGGGCAACTATTGACTCAAATACATCTTAGGGACCGGCACAGGGAAAAGCAAACACTACAATCTTGACACTGTCCCTCTTTCCTTTTTCTTTCTGTATAATACTGTCACTTATACATATCAGGAGCGGGGATACCATTCAATCATTTAGTTTCTTTTGTCACAGAGATAGACCAAGTTTTATTATATAGCGTTTCATGATTACAATATTTGACTTCAACCAAGGGCTCATACAAAATATTGAATCTTGCTGGATACCTAACAGGAAACTTTCTAGACAGCCCTTGTTGTTAAGGTGATACAATGCATATTCAACATCGGAATTAGATTAGTCCGGTCCATTTGATTCCCTCGCGTCTAGTAAGCTCATATCTTGCTGTTGGTTCTTCAACTTCCTTACAACATCATTACCGTTAGCATAATTTCCTCGCTCTTTTTTGTGTCACTCCCATAATACCTGGTCATCTGAACCCAATCGCAGCACCAAAGCGTTTCAACATGTCTCACAGCACCGAGAAGAATATTGGTTCAAGCGAAGGTGAGACAAAACTTATGGGTTATCGGCGGCATTGATGTCTCCTTCTAATTACTGATTCTTGTTGTCCCCAGTGCCGTCACAACATTCAAATAGTATTCGGAACTCCGACTGGCTATGTCTACAAAATGTCATCATATGGCAAATTCTTACCATGGTAAACATGGGACTAGTCTTGTATGACTGGAAAGGTTGGGAGAATGAGCGGCATTCAGCGAAAGGACGAATGATATTTGGAGCGCTGCAGACAATTCTCTTGGGTATTGTTTTGCTCCAAGCTTTCTTGCGGAAGCAACGAGCCGTTGATCGTAGAGCTTAGCTATTACCTAACAATAGAGAGCACGGTATGTATAGTTGTGCACACTTTCGTCATTCGTGCTCCTCAAAATTCTATAAGATGGCGCAGTACCTCATTGATGACAAACTGCTACAACATCGGATCAATTTTCAAGACCAACAGGTCCTGTGATCAGTACAAGTAACACTACATATCAAATCACTTCGTACAATGTAGGGATTTAATGCAGTGAAACAGCGTAAAGCTTGATTTTCGACAACTCTCGGCCCAGATAGCTTCAATCATGTCTAGCGCTGACGATGGCACAACGTTCTGTGCTACGGTTTGGCGTACAGAAGATGCATCTGGTATCGCCGGTGGGCAATGACGGGCATATCGGGACTGACGTAGAGACTTTAATCGGCATAAATAGAACAGTCTTCCACGCCGTCCAAGAACCCATTTCATCACTTCAATTTTAATACCGTGGGAAGTTGAAGCTATTCCATCACCGACCCAAGTATTTAGCAATTGTGACTCCTACCGTAATGAAAGCTGATAACATATCTATGCAGGGAGGAGGATACTACAATGAGAACTCCGATCTTCAGGCACAAGCGATTGATAAGTCTTTGGAGTTGCTTCTCCCTTCGGAACATCAGGGTACGGTACCCTTCATGTTGAATCCAACTTAGGTTTCTGCCGGCTGATATGCAATTTCGCAGGTCTATCAATAACCTTGGCTGATTATGGTTCCTCCGAAGGCAAAAACTCGTATGCATCTTCCTAATGATGGCATATCAAAGTCACTAAACCTTTGATCTCAGTGTTCGGCTTTTTTCCAAGTACCTAAGAAAGTTACCTTCCGTTACATCAGCAACATTGGTCTTCAATGATACACCATCCAACGACTTCTCCAGTCTGACGTCAACAATCCATCAAAACTGGGATACCGTCTCACAAGACGGAAAGGTGTCCATAATTACCCTACTGTCTCCAAGATCATACTTTGAGCAAGTCCTGCCAGATGGCTTTGTTGATGCTGGTTTCAACTTTACAGCTTTGCATTGGCTGCGCAACATGCCAGATGCATCTTCAATCCCCTCGTCGTTGTCTGCTGCGGCTCATGAGGACTTTGTCACTTTCCTCTCAGCCCGCCATAAAGAGGTCCACCAGCATGGAACTATGGCGCTCTGCATTCCCAGTCACGGTGAGATCAGCGTTTTGCCGACCTTTAGATGTTTCGAAGCCGTTCTTCGCAATCTCTATGACAAGTATCAGGTCGATCCAACGGCTGCTAGGCGGCTGCCGATGTACTTTCGAACGTTGGACGAAATGCTGACATCTATTGGTGCTGTCGACACGAAATGGAGTCTTAAGAACCATCATACTATAACACCAATGCACACATCGTGGTCACCTGAGGTAATTCAGGCAAGTTCTCAAAAAGCCAGAATGTCTGCTCGGAAGAGATACGCAGATGCTGTGGCCGGCTTCGCACTTGCAGTATGTTCTCAATTCTTCATCGACGGTCTGAAGCCTCCAGCTCACGATGGCGAAAGCTCTGAAAATGATGCGATCCGTTTGAAGCAGGAATTCATGACGGACTTCACCTCTGCGTTCAAAGAAGAGTTTCTACATACTCACTGCACGGATAAAGTTGGGTTCACATATACGCTGCTGGAGTTGGAAAGATTGTAAATCATACACACCTCATGCAGTCTATTGTCATATGGTCCGAAAGTGGGAAGCTGGAAATATCATTATTTTTTTCAATGTTCCTTGTGTAGCCATATTACCTCATAGTCAAGTTCCATCACTTTGCGTTGCACCGGTTTCAACGATGTCATACTCCATTATTTACAAAAATGTACTTAGATGACTAGAGTCATAGGCATTACTGTGCATTATACAGTATGATCTGCGTGGTTGGAAAGCCGCTTCAACGCGTGTTTGTTGTTTCGCCACCTGGGAGTCTCTCATAGGTCCAGGGTGCATGTGTTTGGCCTCCTACATGCATTAGCTAAGGTCGGCTGGGAGAAACTGGGAAAGGACATAGCCCCAATTGGCTGCAGTTTTGAGGCCAGCTTTGGAACCAACAGTAATTAATTTGCCGCTGTAACCCAGTTTGCCAAGACCATTGTCGTCCTTTTGTCCATTTTTGCGTGTCTTGCTACATATAACACTGCTGGTTTCGCTCTTCCCTGCGGTTTGACTTCAAGTGAAAGAACCTCTGGCTCACCGAATTATTCCCATCATGGCCGAACTTACGACAGATTTATACAGGTCAGAGATAGTGGGCAACAGCAGGCAGTCTCTTGCTGTTGTCGAGACCTTATCGCCAATGGACGAGGTAGTGAACGAACACGCTACTGAGGTTAAGTTTCTAGGCAAGAAAGAAAAGAAGGAAAAGAAGAAAAAGAAGAAGAGTGGTAAAGAGGAAATACCGCCCGCCGGACCGCAGCCAATACAACTTCCCTATCTCAACGGCCAAGAAACTGTCTTTGCAGATGGATCAGTAGCTGTTGAGCAAGTCACGGCGGCAGATGATCAAGAACCTTTGCCTACTGTACCTGAGGCCATCATAGAAGCCGCACTACCCGAAGATGATCCAGCTCCAGAGGCCGAGAGCGTTCATGAGCCATTATCTGAGTCTCCTCTTACAGGACACATCAATGGTGGTAAGCTTGCGTTTTCTGTTTTCGGCATGACTCTCACACGTTTACAGCCGCAGAGATTGATATACCGCCACCAGTCCTAGATGAGCCACAAGAGCTCATATATCTCCCATTCAGCGCCCAGCATAAGCTCATGGTGCATCTGCAGGAGCGCCTCGAGACTATGTGTTTTTCTTTTGCACAGCGCGTCATGCCGCATGCTCTTGAAGCTCGCGGTTGGGATTGTCCAGAAATGGTTCAGTTGCATCACTGGATGGAAGATTCTGTTTTTCAGGACTATGCGGAGCAGAAGGTTCCTGATGTGGAACGGCGCGCTCAAATTCTCAATTCCGTGATCGAAATTCGGCGTTGCGCTGTCAATCGCAAGCGAATCGACACGACCGTGTTGGGTACTCTTCTTTCCTCCGCTTTGCGACTAGCCAAGCTTGTTGAGGAGGCAGCTTCAGTAGATGAGATTGAAAGATTGGGCGATAACGTTGTCCAAACAGCTGATCGGCTGGCGGAGGAAACACAGGTACTACAGGCCAGATACGAGACGAAGCTGCAGCAAATTGCTGCTGCCCGAGCACAGTTTGATATTTTGGAGGAGAAGACTAAAGCCGCGCTATCTAAGAGGCTGGAACAAAGTCGTGCTATGGCCAATGGCAGGATCATCATGCTTATACGTGAGGCAGAATGTTCAACCCCAAAAGTAGCTCTGCCTGGAGTTTCAACAGCAAAATCCTGTCTTGACTGGATGAACGACCTTGAGAGTAGCCTGGCACTTGGAGACGATGATCATGAGGACTTTGTCGGTTAGGAGCATGTAAACTTTCACTTTCTAATAATTTCTTTATGGCTTGCAAGATTGGACTATGGGCAGGGTCCCAGTCCGTAATTCTTACTTTTGACTAGCAAGCATAACCAGCTGGCTGTATTGTGACTCATTCACTATCATTATCAACAAGCTTCATCATTACATGGAGCAATGTCGTCAGTGATGCTTAGTTCACAGGGTTTCTAAGCACCTCGGCAATGGTGGGATAACCGGCGGTACCAGCCTCACGGGCCACCCCAGATTCTGATTAATCAACACGGGACCAAGCTGAATCGGGACCGTTATTCATGAATGCCGATTTTAGTGCGATATGTGGGTGAATGATTGCACCCGGAGTGGAGTTTAGTTCCATACTCGGGGTTCTCGAGTTGTTCCGTAAGTGGAGATATCGGCCGATGCCTCGGCATCTATTTGCTCATCTCTCAGGGAGCGAGAAAACTTTGAACCATAAATCAAGGTGCCAAAAACAATTAGTAAAAAGCTTTCCAGGTTTTATACCAGCCTTGCTCATGTCTTTTTGTAGCTAAGGGTGGAGGCCTGGGACTTTTCTTACTTCCGTTAGTTCATCTATGTTGGGTACCGTATAGCCGGGCCCTCCATTATTCGTATAAATAAATACTGTCCCGAACAATCGGTAATCCAGATCGATCTTTTTCTCACTCTACCAGATCATCAATCAGTCCAATACAATCTTTCAGTACTTACTCCAACACAATGGCTACCGTCGTTATTCAGTACCCTGTCGGCCACGACTTCGACGTCGACTATTATGTCAACACGCACATGCCTCTAGCTCACAAGTGAGTCTTGATATGCGAATCTTCTCCTCCCAGAACAACATTTTAATAAACTCTAGGCTTTGGGGACCCCAAGGACTCGTTAGCGGACAGGTCATCAAGCTCGGTGGAGACAGCCCTTACCAAATTTACACTATCATCACATGGGATAGCCTGGCTTCATTCCAAAAGGCCAGCGCTTCAGAAGAGGCTAAGGAGATCAGGGCCGATGTGAAGAACTTCACCACCGCGACTCCCACTTATGTCATTGGCGAGACTGTCGCCAAAGCTTAGCCTAAATATCGTCCTCAAAAACATGTCTACCCTTGAACTATTAGTCATTCTTATGCCCAAGCGATTTTGGTTGCGAATTAAGGAAAGATATAATATACTATAACAGAAGGAATGGTTACTCTCATGAATGGAGGCTGAACAACGGCGTGCCCGTCATAGTTTCAAGAAAAAGTAAAAATATAGTCTTCATCATCCCGACTTCGCATTCAGTTGCCATCTCATCTTTCCAACATCTAGATCCTCATCCGGTCCCTTGGTTTCCTTGACTAGCTCGAAATCACCTTTTTGGATATATACCACGGCGGCATGCTAGATGTACGTCAGTATCAGCCCCCGCCATTGAAGGCCTTGGTGTACTTACCGTTCCCAGTGTCAGGTTCAGCATGCCTTCAAAGAACTGCGGCTTGTATTCTTTGACGGCACTATTACTCTTGATAAGGCTGAGGATGTTTTGAACAGCAACCTCGCCTTGCATCATACAAGCCCGAGCTTGCTTTGCGCCTCCAGACTGGGCGACATCGCCAACTGCAAAGACGTTTCGTTGGGATGAGGGCAAGTTCTCAACTTGAAGTGTTGGTTTGACTATGATCTCGCCGTTAGACGCGATACTCTTTGGTGAATAGGTAGCTAGGAGGTCAGATCGTGGGCGAAGACCAGTGCAGGGAATCTGCCATTTCATGTTAACATGGGGATTTTCTATGGTTGATCCATAACGTACCACGAGGTCGAAGGTTTTAGTCTCTCCGTTAGAAAAGGTGAGACTGGTCTCCTGGACAGATTGGCCAGCATCATTCGGGAAGACGGGTCTCTCGCCCAATCGAACATCGATATCTTGGTTCTTAAGTGCAGATACGACATGATCATGGAGCTTCTGGCCGAATCTGGGCAAGAGCTGTTGTCTGGAATGAATAAGGGCAACCTTTTTGTTGGGGTACTCTTCTTTAATCTCGGTAGCCAGCTCAACGCCAACCGCCCCAGCTCCAATGACCGCAATCCTGTCGGCCTTGGCAACGCGTTGCTGGAATCCTCGCAGTTCTTCAATTGCGTCCTCCTTAATCCGTGCATTCAATCGAGCTGGAGGAGGCTGGGCTGCGCCGGTGGCAATTACGAGATAATTGTAACGAAGAGACACACCACCAACAGTGTGAACATGCGTCTGGGTTATATCAGATGCCTCGTCACAGATTCGTTGGAAGATACCATCTGGTGCACCTGCATCGATGTTGTCGTACGTGATGAACGCATTGTGCTCTCGTCCCGACAGAACGGAATTTCGAGGGAAGCTGAACGCGTAGTTGAAGTGAGAGTGCTTTTCGATGAGGATAACGCGATAGCCAGACGGAAGCGTGTGAGCCAGGCGTTGGGCAACGAGACTCCCCGCAAAAGAGCCTCCAACGACGATAACGACACGTGAGTCAGGTAACAATCGATATGTAGCTTTATGGACAATTGATTGTCCCTTATGAACTGCCATGCTGGCAAGATAAGACACGATGACTTTAACAAAGTCGAAATAGAAACTTAGCTGCTGTAGACTCATTGTGAAGACAGGTTGCGTGATGCAGTTGGAGACGTTGTAGATCCACTAAATGTCAAATGCAAGATGATCAGATAAGATCTTTTTAAATGAGAATTTTCGGACAGCAAAGAGCATAAGCGGAAGCAGGTTGATCCGCGGACTCCAATTTCCATGCAGACTCCGTGGGTAAATCACGGAGATAAACGAATATACCGACTTTCAACGGTGATTTTGAGGTTTGGGACCAGGGGTTCTCCGAAGTCGGCCTTGATCAAACTGCCTTGTAACGAAACTGTTTTGACAATAGCCTATCAACAAAATAGGATGAAGGAATTCGGGTGATTAGAGACAAATATCCAGCTAACCTATGACTTCAATAATCAATATCTGCTCATTTGCTTTGGTGAAAATGAACAATAAACGTAGTTCAAGTCTGTTCCTTGACTGACCCAATACACCGAGACCGATTCGGGAAATTCGTATCAGAACACCCAAAGCCGTGACAGTCCACCCACGCCGGCAGCTGGATCTGTTTGGCGGTTGCTGTGTCTAGACCCTGATCCGACCACGTCCTCGTCATCAGAAAAGCTTGGCAGCTGGTCTTCTGGTGGTGGCTGGATCCATTCCGTGTTGCGCTCTGCCTCAGGCCTGCTGAGAACCTTGATTGGTTCCTCACCAGAAAGCTCAAAGCTTTTGCCAGCGGCCTCTACTGTCATCTCCCATTGGAGACGGTGCGTGTGGCGTATGTTGTATGTTTGGAAGGATGGATAGAGATCTTTACTTCGCTGCAGACGGAGACCAAGCTTAGCTCCGATATTGAGGGCGTCTAATGATCCCATCTCAAAAGCTGAGGTATTGCCCTGATTCTGCTCCCTCTCTGCGATTGATGGTTTCCAAGGGATGTACAAATCGTCTTCATACTGATTAAAGGCATCTTCAGCATGTAGAGTTATACGTGCTTGGCAATCCGTCTCATGAACATTCTTCCCCTTGGGACACTTGATCTCCGTCTTTGCAGCAACGTTCATGAAAATTCTGTTTATCTTAATCGAAGGAAGATCGGGTTTTTCTTTATCAAGGTCAACGCCTTGGGGAGGAACTGCCAAGACCAGGAATGATATGGGATCTGGACCTTCGATCTGTAGCGTTGTCGGAGTCTGAACCCCAACCCTGACCAGCTCAGGATTATCTCCTTGTAGAGAGAGGGTACGGCGTGACGTGTGAAGATCTAATCGAGCTGGCAAAGGTTCCGTGTTGATATGTAGCATCCTGAAAGGTAGTATTGCTTCAACGGTACTAGAGCCTCTTGATGTTGTTTTCAACTCTGCCTGCAAGTAATACTCGACGAATGCTGACATGCCAGACATATAGTCGTACCTTTCGATCAAGAATGTCGGTGGGAGAGGCTGATCCGAGATATCCGCTGCGAGATAGGTCTGATCTGGTGCTGCCAACGACTGTATCGCAGATCCATCGACCCAGTTAGGCATACTGATTGAGAATGGCCATCTTTGCTCCGCATCATGCTCAGCAATATGTAGAGGGCCTTGAAAGATAGTCGTTGTATGCTCGGTCCATTGCACAAGATCAGAGCGTCCGCGATATGTCGATGTCAAGTGCCCGCGCCTAGCCACCATTCTCGATTTGCTTCTGGCGTGCAAATATATACTAATAGTTGCTGAAGAGGCGACAATATGAGTTTTCCGTGATATGTGACCGGTAATCACTTCTCCAGGAATGTATGCTGAATCCGGACGAGCCAAATGGATGGTCAGCTCAGGGCCCTTTTTGACAGGAGTTTGCGGCATATTGGCAGAATTTTCATTCGAAGTATTCTATTCTTGAATCATTCTATCGCAATCAACATGAGGTCTCTTGATATATAATATGTAGATGATCGAATTACGTGAGCAACGTCGCGTGTTCTCGTCAGATGCGGAGAATAAAGTCATATCACTTCCACTTCCAGCCAGATATACGTCATTTCAGCCTTACAAGCCACGTTCAATGGGAAGCCTGCACTGTCTTACTCTGTGATCGGGCGCAGCGAAAACTGTAGCATGATCAGTTATCAGCACGGAGAGAGCGAATTTTGTGTTGGTTGTTGATCGCTGCCTTTCACGCATGTTTCGGCATGGCTTTACCGAAAGAGAAACGCAAGAGCATAACTACTTGCTGTTCTCATAATGCAAGAAGAAAAGACAATGAGAAACTCTTTCATACCAAATAATTGAGGCTTAAATCAAGAACTACAGGAATTACGATAAATTCGCGGCTTAATTGCTCCGCTGGTGAAAAATATTCCGAGCTTCGTCTTTATTGCAAATAGAGTCGCTGGCTAAATGATAAGAATAGCCCCTGAGGGTGCCACCATGCTACTCACAGTTGGGCCGAGGCCCTTAATTTAATTTGGTGGCTTCAATTTCTTGACACTATTGACAACTATTAGCGCACTAGACCTGCCAAATCCACTGCTAAATTCGTGTGTAATTTTATTCTCAGCCAGGAGACCCCCACTGCAATTCAACGATATGCTAAAATGACTGTTGATCCAGATTTAACCTTAAAACTCTTTTGTTGCCTATTATTTCTCTGTTCGTCCACGCCTCCAAGTTCAAGATGGGCTCCCAAATCTCTATCGTGACATCGAACGATGCGACCGCCGTCGCGAGTGCTATCTTCAATGGCCCCGGTGTTTCAGTCACCGATGCGACACTTGAGAAGTCATACTGGGAGGAAAATGGACTCGGCGGCAATCTAGGCAGTGCGGGCATCTTTACTTCTGGTCCTTTTGGTATCAGATCAGGCGGTATTTTGACCACCGGTTATTCACGCGACGCGGATGACAGCAGTTATGGCCAGAATGTTGATACGCAGATTGATGGGTCAGATTACTGCGGACCGGACACAACAAACGCCGCTGTCTTGTCCGTTGAGCTCGTCGTGGAGCCAGAGTATAATGGACTATCTATTGAGTTCATTCTTGCGACGAAGGAAAACTTGTAAGTGACCCCTCACGTGTTTAATGTTATCGCTAACAAAACCTGTCAGCGTTAACCCAGATCCAGTTGGCATCTACCTAGACGGTGTTCAATACGCCGTGGATACGTCAGGGCATAGAATTACTGCCAAGTCCGAATACTTGACATCTCCGATTGGCATTACCGAACCGAATAACCCTTCTCGAAGCACAACATACGACAGATCTTCGCCTCCGCTGATCATGGGTCTTCCTGCAGCCCCTGGTGAACATACAATGATCTTTGCGATTTGCGATGCGAACAACGGACTTCTTGACTCGGGTCTTATGGTAAAGGCTGAAGCATGTGTCGATTGCGACGCGGACATCAGGATCAACTATGCGACTACAACAACAACTGTTGGCCCGACACCCTTTGTGCGCACAATCCAGGCTTCTGGAACCGTGTCTGGCACTGTTGTATATGGCGAACCCGAAGGCGCTACGACTACTACTACTCAAGAGGTAGGTACTTCAACCGAAGTTTCGACCACTACAGCGGAGGCAATTACTTCGAGTGAAGGTAGCACTACCTCTACAACTACTCAGAGCACGGAAGTATCTTCCAACACTGAGCTTTCATCCACCACTCACGGGGACCTTACATCAACACAATCGTCAGAATCTCTGTCTTGGAGCGAAAGTTCAACGCCAATTCTTGCTACCACTACCAGTGAGGATTTTGCGTCAACAACCGGAGCGACGACCGCTTCCGAACCATCTACCACAACGACGTCGACTCAAGGAGGATTTACTACAATTCGGAGAGGATGCCGGCCGTAAAAGTTGAGTTGGAAGTGTGGGCATCAGCTTGTGAAAGTAAGGATTGGTTCTGCTTGATTAACAATTTGAACTTAATATAAACGTCTTTCTTCCTACGAGCTTCTAAATGTAGCCATGGAGAACCCCGTGTTTCGAGGGAGGCCCTTGCAAACCAAGCCTACACCCTGGTCCCTGTTGCCATCCTCTTGTAACTCGCTTCAGTCTTCTCACGAAGTTTCTTCCCCCAAATCATAAGTGGGACATGAAGAAACGCCATAGCCAGTGCCCATAACCCCATGACAATCGTCATATTCTGCAGGCCTTGAGCATCGAGCCATGGAACGAGGGCGAACGAAATGGCGATGCTGAAGGCATTACGCATGAAGGCAACCCCGATAAATGCTTCTCCGGTGATCTAGTTACAGTTAGCATAACTTACTCATTGTAAGATCATGTTATCACATACCGCTTGGTAGCTGTCGATGGTCACGCAAAGCGCAACATCGCTCAAACCACCAAGACCAAAACCAAAGATGGCACTACCAATACTGGGATATATCCAATGCATGCCCTGCCACTGTCAGTAGTTCAACGTGATGAAAGGTGAAGCTTTGCATACCTTTGCTGTAGTGATACCGAACATGATAAAACCACCGCTCATACAAACTGCTGGGAAGTGGTTCAGCTGAAGTCTCATTTCCGGTTCGTAATACCCGTAATTCTTTCGAGTGAACCAAAGAATAGCTCGATCGGAAATCGCACCGTAGGCCGAGCCCAGGATACAGCCGATAAAAACTCCCAAACTCATGTTCCCAACCCCAACGGTACCGAAGTTATACGGTGGCTGTGTGAAAACGATAGAAATGATTGACGCTTGAGCGGATATCCAACAGAGACAGAAGGCATATGTAAGGGCTGTGTACATGACGGCTGGGAAGCGAAATAAAATAGTGACCGCGGTCCGGACAACACCAAGCAGGCTTTCATCTGTTTTCGTAACAAGGCGCATGCGTTGACGCCATGTGAGAAGCGGTATATCCGAGTTGATTCGATGTAACGGGGCGTTTGATGTGTCCAATGTGACGCACGTGCTCATCTCGCCAGTCTGGGTTTCCGATATATTGTCCTTCTTCGTGGCTGGGATAGAAGCAGGGACCTCGGGGGATAGTTGTTGAGCTTCGAGATGCGGTATATACTTACTTTCTTCGAAGAAGAAGCAGAAGTAGAGCAACAGAGCACCGTCAACTGCTGTAGTGATCCAATAGCAGCGCCTCCAGTTTCCATCCGCGGCCATGTATCCTGCAATCACGGGGCTGAGAAAGCTCTGCTGTGTGTCAGTAACCAATCCCCTGTCGATATGGTTGTCGACTTACACCAATCATGACCATCACCATGTATAGGCCATTTGCACTACCGCGTTGATGAACGAAATACAAATCGGCAATCTGGCCTCGGTCAGTAAGTCATCCCTCTCAAGGCATTGTTTCCATACCGTCATCTCGACAATACTCTCGTTTGTCGCACTGGCCAGTCCAAAGATCAACTGTGATACATATAGCTCTGCCAAGGTCTTCATACGCGCCGACCAGATGGCCATGGCAAAGATGATGGCCGTTGTGAGCAGATACATCGACCGACGACCGTACTTGACCGCTGGAGGAATAAACAGGATGCAACCAACGGTGGTTCCGACATAGTTGAGGGCGTTGGCATTGTTGAGTTGACCGTACGACCATCCGAACTCTTGGTTCCAGAGGACCCAGAAGATAAGTGGTAGGGAAGTTCTGTCAACATTAGTGGCTGGTCGCTCGATCGGAGACCCTGGTAGCTCACTGGCTAAATATGATGGCCGTAACTGCGAGAATGGGAACAAAGTTCATGGACTTGCGAGCACGCGACCAGTTCTAGCCAAGTCAGTCAACTCAATCGCATTGTATTTGACGCATTCATACCAAAGGATCATTGGGGTCGTCGGTCGGCATCGGTTGCTTCACCAATTGAGGCGTTTCGACAAGGCCATCCTCTTTCAGAAACGTGAGCTTGTAAACGAAGCATAAGTATCTGCTTACTCACCACCAATGAGCCGCACAGTACCCGGCGGTGTCGTAAACTCTGGAGGAGCTGGTGCTATTTTTCTGGGCATACTGAAAACGAGAAAGGTATTGCTAGACATATCTCTGTTGGAAGAGTTGATCTGCGGACTGATGTGACTTCATATCAGCAACTGATCCTGGGGTTTTATGTAGGTGTTTATCTCTGTATCGGGATGGCTAGTTGTGATACCTCCTACGACTCAAGATAGCATGACCAGATGATCGATCGCCTTGGGGCTCCGGCTACCTTGTACGGTTAGTCTTATCGCTCAAGTCTATCCCAGCAGCCGGGGTTGTTGTCCGAAATGCGGGGATGTGGGAACAGTCGAACATGAGGTTGAGTAGCTTGGCAAGATACGGCAATCATGTTGACCAGTACTGAATCTGATCTTTATCTAATTGGGTACATATCATAGTTCAACACAAGGTTTCTCCATGAAACGGTTGACTTGGTGAATAAGATGTCATTGAGTTGGCCTGATCTATCGTCTATCTGCCTACGTAAACATCTTCAACCTTCTGTCCAAGGAAGTTGGTCAATCGCCAGCAATCTATCACAGCAGCCCCTTCAAATGACTGCAAAGCCCCAATGGCCACGATACCATTCATCCAATTGTACGGACTATTCCCCGCTGCTTCAAAAGTGATATGAGTAAAGTATTCCACCTCATCCTGCGTATAATCTACGTCAATTGAGTCTGGCTGGGAGAACTCGATGCCTGGCCCAGGTCGGAACAGCCCACGAGCCTGCACAAAGATATGATGCCCATCATTTGTCTTGATTGTGTACCTCGCATCTAGCTTGTAGTAGATCTATTCCTCTTTGTCAACACAGAATGCAGCGACGCATGTAGTTAAGGCGCCTACCTTCTTGGAATGAACTTGTTCTGCCCAATCAGCACCACTGTTCTCGACAAGGGTGCCCTCTATACCTGGACCTTTTACAGTGCCAGATTCAATAGCTGCAATTGACCTTGTGATACCCGTGCCTTGTATGTTTTCAATATCGTAGCCATTGGTTGGATGCATCTTGGCAACAAGGCGGTACACAAATTCCAACCCCGGAGCTCGCATTGCCGGCATGTCGGGGTAAAGCTGGTTACCGGGGCTTGGCTGGGTAGTTTGAGATGGCTGCGACATTGCTTCAACGGGTGGAACAAGAGAAATCTATTGGATGACTTTTAGTGCTATCTCCAAACCGTTGAATCTGTTAACCTTGTTTATATAACTACCCATTTCTCAAGCAATGATGCTCAAGATTTCCAAAAGTCTGGTTTTGACGTGAAGGGCAATCAAACCCGCGCGGCACTGCATGCTTTTCTGGGCGAAGCGCAGAATTATTGTTAATCTTTACCGCTTTAAGTAACCGGTGCCGCGCAAGTCGAAGGTCCAAACCTTGTCTCTGGTTTGTGCACTAAAACGAGACAGGGACGGGTTTCACGGGTTCCGACAATGCGATAACCCGCTTGTTCATCGTTCGTAGATTTCAAGAGTGAGAATACTGATAAATCAATCGCAAAGTAGTCACCTTTGTTCCTGACATTGATAATCGTGGTCATTATGTCAAAACTGACGAAGAGTTTTTGCAAAGTGCAGATGAGGCCGCTGGGCCTAGGTATGTTCGTTAACCCCTCCACAAAACTTTATAACTGAATATTTCTAGATTATGACTCAATCAAGACTGCTGCAGAAATCATCAGCCTTTCTTTTGCCTCGGATCCCTTGATCCGTTGGCTCTCTCGTGATCGCTCTGGTCCTGGTTGGGAGACTCTGACACCTACCCTGCAGCAATGGCAAGAGGCGCGCCTACGCGAGTATGCAGTCCGTGGGATCGCTATGGAAGCCGTTACAATGGATGATGTCCACAAAACCGTTGGATCATGTTTTTTATTTCCTCCCAGGCCACTGTATCGATGGCTGAATCCGCTGTGGTGGCCGTCATATTTGAGAGTTTTATGGGACGAGTGGTGGATTCAACCATCTGAACCGTTCAGTGTAGAAAAGGTAATGGAACCTGCACGCTTGCCAAAGATGATATGCCTAACAAACTCTCACAGAGGATCGGAATCATGATGGATTCTCATAACGATTTCGAGGCGAGGATCAAGAAGAAGTATCCACTAAATTCTCTTTACTACCTCGAGATTGCTGCGGTCAAGCCTGATGCACAAGGGATGGGAGTTGGGAAAACGATCATGCAATGGGTGGTACAGAAGATAGGAGATTCTCCATGTTACATCGAGTGTACAGACAAGAAGAATGTCGCGTTTTATGCCCAGTATGGGTTTGAGGTTGTCGAAGAGAAGGAACTGGTGGATGAGGAGGATGCGATGCCATCAACGACTTTGTTTTACATGGTTAGAGATAAACCTCAGTCACTGACGTAGCTAGAAAGGCTAAGCTTGCCGGCAAATGCTCTGAGGCTTCGTTTGTTTCTTGTATTAATAGCTGAATGTATCTTTGAAGTGACTCCAGAGAGGCAGGAGTTATGCAGGAAGTATACCATTTGTGCATCCGTTATGCATACGCTAAGCGGCTTCGGGTTAGCCTCTGTTCATCACGTAGCAAGTTATGGTTCACTGATAAGCGTATCTCAACGCTAGTCTATTTCTGGTCTCTTCTCAAGTCCCCTCTTGATCTTGATGTTTTGACTCGTGGCGTCGAGTTATTTCGGCCCGAGGCATCACCCCTCACGTCGATTGAGACATTGGGAAAGACCTGATAACAATGGAAGTCGGCCTTTCGTCGAAAGCTACTGTTACCACCGTATATAATCAATTCACGTCGCGTTGTAACACACTCCTGTTACGCGTTTGGCTCAAGCGTCCATGAGCTCACGGTCGCGACGCGGGTAAGTAGCTTGTTTGTAGCAACGGCGATATCTCATACTAAGAGTCTCCAGTTGCTGGACCTGTAAAAGAAGACACAAAAAATGTGACGAGAAACGACCCGTCTGTGAAAGATGTGTCCAAGCGGGCATGACCTGCGAGGGTTACAAAACACGATTGACATGGGGTTCTTCAGACACTGCAAGCTCAGCAGGGGCTGGTATAGTCTTGAACCCAGTTCGTCCACCACGCCAAAAGAATAAATCTCTGCGTGATAGAAGGGCAAGCCCTGCTGTTGAGAGCGTGGGAGACCCTCTGGTGAACTTGCCCGACTTTTCGTCAATCCAGTCGCCGGATGAGCTGGATCTGCTATGTCTGCAATTCGAGTCATTCTCCGAAGGTTTACCAGACGAAGAAGTCTCACAAAAGCTCATGAACACTTGTAAGCAAATAAACTGATGTCTTGTGTTTCTCTAACCAGGATATAGTTACTACTATCGGATACCAGACGCTCACAGGTCGTGCCGGACATGATACCATGTTCAAATCTGACATTTTACCACTTTGCGAAGATAGTATCTGTCTAAAGCATGCATGCTTAGCGTATCAAGCAAGTCTAGATGTTGATACCAGCCATTTGACACCTCTATACATGCAATCGGCTCTTTCGAACTACCTCAATGACTTGGACAACCCAAGCATGTTGTGCCAAGATGTAACTTTGGCAACGGGGGTGCTCTTATGCAGCGTCAGTGTAAGTAGAGACCCCATCTTCATACTGGAACTACACTGATACTCGCAGATAAACTCGCTATATATCTGGTCACCGCTGTTGAAGGGCCTCCACGGGGTCCTCCAGGCACGTGAGCTGTTGAATGATCCGCAGAGACCCCCCCTGGCAGACCATCTCCTCGAAGCTGTCGCACTGTTGGACATACCGTTCTTCACTCTGAATAGGATTACACCATCCCTGGAAATATGGAAATCCTATGTCCAACCCAACAAACACTCTGGTATTGAGCAAGTGTCGGGGATACCTTATAGCCTGATGAATTTGCTAGCGAACATGGACTCGACCACTATCGAAAACGATCTATTGCAGTGGCCTGGGGAACTTGGCGATGAGTTTGCACAGATTCACCTCTGGGAAGCGTTTCGACTCGCCGGTATTCTTCACAGCCGCTGTCTGGCTGACCATTGCCAAGATCGAACAACTCCACCGATAGCCCATGTCACCACCGAAATATTACGCATGAAGGTATTTGCATCGATTCAAGCAATCATCGGAATCGGCACATTCAACTTTCGACTCTCACTCGCCAGAGCCATATTATACCCTCTTTTCATCGCTGGTATTCTGGCAGAGAATGCTCAAGAACAGCAGCTGACCCGCGTGGCTTTTCAGTACATAATGCAAAAAGGGCAAGAGGGAACGGAACAGATAATATTGGATATTGTGGCAAAAGTTTGGAAGAATGGAAAAGGTGGCAACGAAGCGTCCAAGTTAACGATAGCTACTGAGGCTACCGGGGAGTTGAATGCTGAGATACATCTTTACTAGATGCATTTTTATTAAAAACCTCCTAGAGCTTAAACCCAATGGTTTGTATCTATGTATATGGCCTCAACATAATTTGATGGATAATAGGAAAGATCACAAAGATCCGGATACTGGAGTGAAAACTGCGGAGGTCATATTAAGCTGCTCCTATGGTGTCGTCTAAGCTAAAACTGCTTCCTTGATTCCAATATCGCTTGTGACTACTGGCTCAGCCTTGATATTCTCACTACGCTGTCGAGCTCTGTCCTCAAAAGTCCCCATCTTGTACCTCTTACAAGCAACGTGGTCAATAGCCAGGACAAACTCTTCCAGTACACCCATGTCGAGAATTTTCTGCATACGAGAGTACCTTCGTACGTTCTCATCCTCAGCTTCCGTAACGACTTTGCTAGTCTCATCTGGTCCAAACCTCATCCATCGATCACCATCAGTGATTCGAGGCCATGGATCTTTACCATAGGAGTAATCGATGAAACTACTGGCCATAGTTCTTGCGAGTTTCTGCTGGCCTGGCGTTAATTTCTCATCGAAATTGAGGAAGACATATAGTAGGTCGAGTGCGTGATAGGCTTGTCCTTTGTAGATACTGTCGTGCGTGCAGACCTGGTCGAAGTGATAACCGAAAGTTTGCGGAATATTTGAACGGTGAACAGCGACCCAGTTGTGAATTTTGAAGACCGAATCGCCTGTGATGTCTTCCAGCGCTTTCAGCAGATCCTCTTTCGAAAGATCAGGAGTGACGCCATATAGATCAAGGATCTCGTCAGTATCTTTTTCACTCAAGAACTTGTTCATGCCAGTTCTCCAAGAGTCAAAGGTCTCCTCAAGAAGATCCTCAGTGAAAATCATAGCCTCGTCGGTAGTATCTCCAACCATGTAGCTCTTAAGCCACGCTGGAGGTGAAGCAATACCGTTCGAGGTAGGTTTTGTCTCGTGGAAGACACCATCGTCACATGGATTACCCGTGGCGTTAAGGAGACCCTCCACTGGGATCGTTGCAGCAGCGACAACAGCTTCAGGGACATTTCGAAGCTGGTCCAGAGCAGAAGGTGAGTCTGCATCAATACCCAGGTATCTCAACAGAGCGCGGTAATGCTTTTCGTGATGGTCCAATGACCAAGTTTGAACGGTGTTCAAATGACCAGACATAGCGATGGCTCGATGAAACGGCGCCGGATTCTTGGCAGCGATATGGTGAGAAACGCTCATACCTCCAGCAGATTCGCCATAGATAGTGACGTTATCTGGATCACCACCAAAAGAGGCAATGTATCGATTCACCCAATGCAAAGCAACCTGCTGATCGTAGAGACCAAAGTTGCCTGCGCCTTCAAGCCCGTCGCGCTCTAGATCTTGCTTGATTGCAGCCGATGCGAGGAAACCCCCAAGACCAACACGATAGTTGAGGTTGACTGTGACAACGGGAGTGTTACGGGCTGCTGCAAAGGTCGTCAAGTTGACGCAATCAAAAACGCCCTTATTGGCACCGCCGAAAAGAAAAGACCCGCCATGAATATACACCATGACGGGCAATTTCGCATCAGAGGCAGAGCTCAATGTTGGTGTTGTGATGTTCATGACAAGGCAGTTGAGTTCATCTTCAATTGGCTCTTCAAAATGCGGAGCAATGTCAACTGGGATAAGAATATCTTCAGGTGTATTGTATTCCGGTGGGTTTGGCGCGCTGGGTCTACAGAGCACATTTAGCAATATTTCCATACCATGGAACTTGGTCTTAATTACCCCAGCTTTGTTCCGTCGTGAAAATCGTCGGGCCATGAAGTCCTGAGTTGTGAACGTGTCCAACGCTTGGAGAGCGATGCGTAAGGAATGCCACTGAATTGGTGGATGTTGTTAGGGAAGCTCAGGCCCTTCACAACACCAAGGCCCTGAACGCTGAGCTCTGTAGTGCCGATTGGAGTTCTGCTGGCAGGCATATTGACCAAGTTGTCGAAGACAACGATAATCGAGTAAAAAAGAGATACCAGAAAATGAGGCTCTTGGTAGAAACACGTCTATCCAGTCCCTAGGCAGTTTTTATAAGCTTGATAACAATGATTTTTACCCTCAAAGACATCAATTACAGAGGGGCTATCATTGCACTGGAGATGCAGATGAACGCTTGGTGATCCACTAACTCGATTTAGCAGGCTGAGGAGCGTCCAAAACCCCGCAAAATACCCCCGTTCACTAGCGAGTCCAGCTGATACGAATAGCGACATGCTGATAATCTTCTCAGAAATTACTGTAGATTGTCGGTTTCGGTGAGTTTTGTCGGTCAAACGAACCCCTCAATTGCTCGGAGGCGGGGTTTGTAGACTGTATCATTCGGATCCCGAGAATGCCGTCTCAGAGACCGAGGGTTCCGTATCGCATTAGAGATGGAACGAAACAGACACTCCTTGCAACGATGCGTCTAGACTCTGGACCATGGATAAGATAATAGTATAACTTGGAAACACAATAGGGTTGAGCCTCGTCAACATGGCAATTGGGAACACTGAAAATACTATGTACTGGATATAGTACCTTATACAAGACGACTTTACCATTCGTAACTCTCTCAAGATTTCCACGGCAGAAACATGCCAGCTGAGAATGAATAGCTTTCCAGACTTATGTAGGATATCGACATTAGCTTCCAGAATACTAGACTATAACTCACAGCATAATAATCACTGATAGCGACACCAACACTTAGACTCAACTTGGAAGACCTCTTTCACCATTGACTGGAGTGAGGCCAAATTCTAGAGCTGAGACAATGGATACGCCAATCGGGTAGTTGCAGGGGCGACATGTAAGGCCTAGACCCGATGAAGCATGCCTATCCGAGGGGATGATCCCGATCCTTCTCAGGGATCATGCCAAGCAATAGATAAGGGAAAGACCATATCAAGGCAATAGAACACACAAAATCATTACTCGACTGACTATATCTCAAGAGCTGTATTGTTCCAAGTTCCACTTCATATTGGGCGGGAACATCATCTGCTGATCCAACCTGTAACCCAACGAGCAAGCCTTACCCCGCGCGCGGCATTCCCATTGATAACGGCACTTGAGAAACAGCAAACACTCATTCGTGTGCGAAAATGACTGGAACCGGTAAGCCTAGGATCCTCTGTCTATCTAATATCACCTACTACGGCTCAACGTATTAGACTTCATCCAAGATGTCGTGAAGCTCATCACCGTCCGGTCTGGGCTACCGAGTACAAACCCAACAGCCCCAACATGGCAGACTCCACCGCATCCAACCGTATCAACCGCACAGTCCCATGTCTTACCCTCAGAATCCGATATCATCATCATTGGCTCCGGGATCACTGGTATCGGCGCCGCACATTGCCTCTTGAACCATCCGAAAGGCACTGGTCTCACGGTGACTATGCTCGAGGCCCGTACAGCCGTAAGCGGAGCTACTGGCCGAAATGGAGGACACCTTGTCTCTGATAGCGATTCTTTATTTCCAGCTCTTGTAGAAACGATTGGTGTTGAGCGTGCGATAGAGACTGTACGGTTTAGTGAGGCGAACATTCGTCGCTTAAAAGAGCTTATCTTTCAGCTGAACCCAGAGGATAGAGAAGCGGTGGAATTTCGCGATGTGACATCAGCAACATCCTTTACTGATGAAAGTTCATTCCGAGGCGCTATTGAAGAAGTCAGGCAATTACTCAAAGCGGTGCCTGACAGTGAGATCAAGTTCAAGGTATACAATAGGGAGGAGGCGGCAAAGGTAGGTTGAACAACATTGCGTTATGCACTCATTGTTGACTAACTATCGCAGATTTTTAATTTTACAAATACCGTCGGCGCAGTTGCACAAACTGGAGTCGCAGCCTTGTGGCCCTATCGGCTTCTGACTGCAATCTTAGCCTCCCTAAGAGAAGAGTTCTCCGACCGCTTTACCCTCGAGACGAACACGCCTGTTCTCTCGGTACAACTTCAAGACGATGAGTTGGTGTATCCGCACCTAGTGCGCACATCGAGAGGATCCATCCGAGCTAAACATGTCATTCACTGCACTAATGGCTACTCAAGCCATCTGATTCCTGGCCTCGTTGGCAATCTATATCCACTACGCGGGACCATGTCTACGCAGAAACTTGGGCCAGACTTCCCGCCAGCCGGTTACAAGATGTCTTGGTCCCAAGTTTCTCTCGGTACATATGACGCGAAGACGGGACACATTCATCTGGGCCTGTACTACGCTCAACAGAATGCAAAAACGGGAGATATGTTCCTCGGCGGCGAATCTCAGCGCCTAAGTGGTCTTCTTACAAGCGATGACTCAAATGTTGCAGATGATGCTCGCCAATCTCTAAATTCTGCAGCACCCAAGATCTGGAAAGATGCAGCCCCTACAAAGGCACTTGATGTCTGGTCCGGAATAATGGGGTTCACGGCAGACGGTATGCCGATTGTGGGAAAGCTTCCCCATGACCTCACGGGACGAAGAGGAAGCGGGGAGTGGATTGCTGCGGGGTTCAATGGACATGGGATGGACAAGTGCTGGCTCACTGGTGAAGCTATTGCGAGGATGGTTCTAGGGGAGAAAGATGTCCCAGGGTTTCCCAAGGCATACTTGTTGAGTGATGATAGGGTCAAGAGTTGGTCACATGAGGGAGCAGCTGAAACTTTGATGGATCATATCATGGTGGGAAGCCAGGCTCCGACAAGCCATCTGTAGTTTTCTCCGTGTATCTTGCAGATTATAATGACAAATTGGCGAGTATCTCGTTGTTTCTTGGACCTCCAATCATGAGTGTGATGCCACTAAGTTCGAAGCCAATAGTGTCGTACGTTATGTGTAACGGACTCGTGAAGAAAAGAAACAAGGTTTGCAAGAAATCCGACAAACTCGCTATATTAGGACGACCATCGCCAATAAACCTTGGGACCACACGCAATATCCGAGTGCTTCTGCTCTCATCACCAGACCTTCTAGATGATAACTAGGAGCAGAGACTTGGAAACACGAATTACAGCCAGTACGTGAAGATGAAGAAATTTTCCATACCAATAAACCGCTAGTAAACAAGCAAGGCTGTCGAAGAAGTTGGGGGGCCCCGTTCGACTGAACTATCGACTCTGATGAACACGTACTATAGATCAGATAAAGTTCAACCAGTCAGGGATTGCGATACGTGATCCAAGTCTGCGTCTCGGAATTATTGAATAAGCTTAATAAACTTGTATCTCAGCTGGTCTCTCCTGAACGGCGGCTCGTAGCCTCTTCATCCTCACTCAAGACTCTTAGTGTCGGACTAAAACACCAGACTTCGGTCTCGATCGCAGGGAGGGCTTTTCAGCGCTATTTTGGCTCTTTAACCAGGCTTGTGGCTGCTTTATGTGATCCACTCATTCTTCAAGCGACTTGAGCAAGTTGTTAAGTATTCAGCCGCTTCATGCTGAAGCCTCGAAGGCTGTCACATACCAGAACTTCGGCGGCCAATAGCATCTACTGTTCTGTAGGATGAGGAACGGCGAGTATTCATTAGCCAAAATAGCAGGCCATCGCTCGGAATCTCAGCCAGCCTCGTGGCCACCCCCCTCTGGAATGTAGTGGTCATCTCGTCTCCAGAAACAAGCGCTATCGAAAGTCTCAAGCCCCAACCGACATGGGACCTGGAGTTGAACCAGAGATTGATAATAAAATTCTGACATTGAAGAAGAGCAAATATGGAATTGTTGTATGGCTTGTCTGTGAGTGCCAATGCTACAGAATGCCGTTGTAGAGTCGGAGACTCTCCTTTGGAGCATTGCGATACTGATCTTAAGATTGATGGAAGGCTTTTCAAAGGCCTTGAGATGCGATTTGAGCGAATATAATGTTTCGGAACGTATGCAGTTTGTCATTGCCAGTCTAGGCCATGGTCTACGGAAAGAACGGGACCCAATCGTCAATGTCTGGCTCTGCGGACCAAAGATCGCGCGGCAAGCCACTCACGATCCACTAGGGGGTCAGCCAGCCAGAGATGTGATTCGGTAGACTAACGCAGGGGGAATCGTCGCAGCGGTTAGATCAAATAGATATTGTACAGTCGACCTCGCAAGGCGGACTATCAACAGAAGGTACAGGGTCATCAAATACACTATTGAAGTTGGCGCAATGGCAATTTTCCTCAGCTGTTCATCTGAAAGGGCTGGAAGCTGTGAGATGTGAGCTGATGCGGCGTTTGGCGCGAGGAAAGATGTCTTAAAACGATCTTCGAATACCAAAGCTCGAGACCTTTTACCAGGGAGCAGTCCAAAATTGAACTTTGATGACATTCAACCGGGTTTCAATACACTTGACACAGGCCTTTGTATTTTACGCAGATGTCACAGTAGAATGCCGTTGTCATAGCCGGTACCCGTATGAAAGGACACAATGCCATGTTCTCCCTCGCTTATCCCTTGCAGTGTCAAGATCAGTCCCGCGTGCCCTGCAAATATGTGAAACAAACCGCGTCCCTTTTTCTGTCTATCGATTTCAGAGTTCAAAGCTAGGTCAATGCTTGCCGGAAAGGGAATTCAGCTACAAACTAGCATGCCCAAAGCAAAATAGCCACCCACAGCGCTGGAATTCGGGGCCCTCTAACACAAATCCAGCCACATCTAGACCAGCCACTGTTCGTCTTGAGGGAGCATTTTCGGATCTAGGGTCAATAGCTAAAGATTAAGCATGCTCAGGAACGGCCAGAGACGGGTGGGGATACGCATGTAGATCGCAATCAGCTACGGCGGTGCGCCATCTCGTTTGCACTGCTTGTAGGTGAGCTTGGGCTGAAAAGAAGTCCAAGTGAAGGTTTTAATATTAAATATGTAGAGCAGTATTTCACGGCGGGTATATATGACCCGCCGTTGATCCTTCAGAATTCCTTCCAAGAAAGCACCATCAACATATTCTGACTACTTTTCTTCATCATGGTGAATCTCAAGAATATCGCCCTTGCAGTAAGTGTCCTTCTTGGATGCGGAATTGCTGTCCCTTCACCTGCTGCCCCAGCTGCTGAGGCCGGAGCCATCATCCCGGGCAGTTATATCATCACCTTGAAGCCTGAGATTGATGCTGTCATGGCCAAGACCCATTTGAAATGGGTAAAGGGCGTTCACAAGGGAAGTCTCGCCAAGCGTGAGACTGAAGTAGGTGTTGAGAAGACCTATGACAGCAAGTCTGGCTTCCAGGGTTACGCTGGAACGTTTGACACTGCGACTATCAAGGAGATCAAGAAGAGCCCAGATGTAAGTCAACGCCTTCAACTTCAGGTGCCTCATTCTTAGGTGCGCAATCTAACTGGTTCAACAAGGTATTGGCTGTTGAGCCCAACCGCGTATGGAAGCTCAATCGCGTCAAGAGCAAGCGAAGCCTCGAGAAGAGAGATGAGATCACCCAGAAGAAGTCGACCTGGGGTCTCGGCACGATTTCTCATCGCAAGAAGGGTTACAAAGAGTACATCTATGATGACTACGCTGGCACTGACATGTATGCCTATGTCATTGATGGCGGTGTCAGAGTGACCCACAATGAGTTCGGTGGCCGTGCAAAGGCAGCTTGGACCAACTGGAAGGGCAACAACAAGGACGATGATGGTCACGGAACCCATGTCGCTGGTACCATTGCTGGTAAGACATATGGTGTTGCCAAGAAGGCAAATATTCTTGCCCTCAAAGTCTTCAACGGCGATGAGTCTGATACATCTATTGTCCTTGATGCTTTCAACTGGGCAGTCAATGATATCATCAAGAAAGACCGTACGTGGAGGGCTGTTATCAACATGTCTCTCGGCGGCGAAAAGTCCACCGCCTTCAACAAAGCTGTTGACACTGCATCCAAGAAGGGTGTCGTCACAGTTGTCGCTTCCGGTAACGATGCCATAGATGCCGCCAAGGAATCACCTGGTTCTGCCGCGAGCGCAATCACTGTTGGAGCAGTCGACTCCAACTGGGCTGTCGCAGATTTCTCCAACTGGGGAAAGACAGTCGACATCTTGGCCCCTGGAGTTGGCATCACTTCAGCTGGTCACAAGTCCAACACCTATACTTTCACCGAGGATGGGACTTCAATGGCTGCTCCTCATGTAGCTGGATTAGTCTTGTATGCGATGAGCGTGGAGGAGGTCGAGGGAGTTGCCGATATTACGGCGTGGCTTAAAGAACTGGCGACTCCGAAGAAGATATCTGGAAACCTTCGTGGAGCGCCTAATCTGATTGCGAATAATGGCAATTGGATTCAGTAAGATAGTCGCGCAATAAATTTTGTTTATGTCATGAATTATTGAAGATAGTCTAATTGTCAATTCTACTCTTGTTCTTCGATGCCCTTATTGTTTACGGCCCGCTCGGCGATGTTCAATTTGTCGAATCGCGGGTATCCGAAATCTCATTCACTTTTCGGCAGTTCTTAAATTGAAAATTAGTAAAGGGATCCTGGAAAACGGAAGATCCAAGCCACAAGTGAAGTAAATACTTATGTAGGTTTAGGGTAATTTTGGATGAACTTAGCATCATCTTTGACTAGCTATTTCTCACACCAGCTTAATGATCCTAGATCTTTTGGCACCATGAGGAGTAAATGAGTTGAGCATCGATTACGTGTCATCTAGAGATCGATCCCGAAGATACCGATTATATTAAAGATGACTATCTAATTAGTAATCGCTGTGCCTTACGCCTAATCGTTCTTCGTAAGTCGGAGGATATCGCACTCCGCGGGGGCTCCAAGCCCTGGCATCGGAATGATGGACATAATTCAGATCGGCCGGCTGTAACGGTAAATTGATATCTACCGGCATGCACAGACTGCAAATCCCGCGTCCACGGACATAACGGACACGTCTTATGACAGTCGTATTGTTCCCCTGTCATCCGACACAGCCTCTCTTTTGTTTCAGGCGGAAAACATGGCAGCATTCGATCTCATATGATCAGCTCTCAATTGGACCGGCTCTGTGTGATTTTCGCGTATTTGCTCAACGAGGCCGCCCGCGGAATGCTCCCGGCTATAAAGAAATTGATAGCTCGCGTGGAAACAAGCACTACCAAGCCACTAAGATGACGATCCAGTGTCCGAGCACATGGAATGTTGCCCCAAACTTCCTCCAATAGGTTTAATCGGCACCGCCACGCCGCAACACTTTGCCTTTTGCGTCTAGCACATCAATATTGGCGTTGCAACCGAACGTGCCGCGCTACTGGGGGAATAAGCAGCCAGTGTCGTAATCAGTACTAAGTGAATTGATAAAACCCCCTCTTTCACCACGAATCCGTATTACTATCAACACTTCAGAGGCCACATTCAAGAGAGATTGCAATACGATGGCTAGTGAACCTACAGAAACGCCTGGGTTGACTCTGCCGCCCGCTCCAACGCCAGCTTGGGAGGTCTTACAGAACCTCCAGCAAGGCCAAGAGGTCCGGCATGTTTACGAGAAGTTTGTACACTTTTGCTAACTTGAGTATCCAGAATCAAGGTGAAGAGCAAGACGATGGTGACACAGATGAGGGTTTTGACGGACACAGTGACTCAGACCTGGACTCTGCCCTGGGATCCAACTTGGCAGACTCGACCTATTCCCTGAGCTCAAGTATTTTCGAGTACCGAACTTTACATGGCAGGACCTATCATTCGGATAGAGGTACGGCTCAGTACTGGTATGCATGTTCTATCTTAGTATGAAATTATTCTGATAGGTTATAGGGCATCAAATGATGATCAGGCCAGTCAATCATTGGACATTGCGTAAGTGAACGCCACTGAGAAATATGATAAGGGCAACTAACAATAGTTAGACATCATTTTACTCTACTCCTGCTGGAAGATAAGCTCCATCTGGCACCTCTCAAGCCTGATATCCAGGTTGGTTTCATTGGTCTTAGCGCATCGTATTTGGTTTGCTGATTATGACTTGGGCAGAGAGTCCTTGATATTGGCACAGGAACAGGTAAGACGTCCCCATCTTGACTTGATTCCCCGGTTCTAATCCTATTACAGCCATCTGGGCTATGTGAGTCATATAAAACGGGATTTTGAATGAGGCTGATAACGATTAAGTGATTTTGCCGATGAACATCCTCACGTCGAGGTCGTGGGCACTGAGATCAGCCCTATTCAACCTAGCTGGATGCCTTCCAACTTACAGCTGTAAGCCCCCCCAATCACACTATATATCAGTGTAATTGAGCTTTTGCAGCGAAATCGAAGATTGCAACGACTCGTGGACATTCCGACCCGATTCCTTTGACTTTGTCCATATGAGATTCATGCTGGGAAGCATTACAAACTGGACTGCCACTTTCCGCGAAGCTTTCACAGTTTGCGCCCCGGGTGGCTGGGTCGAAAGCTATGAGGTTTCTTCAACTATGGAAAGTGACGATAATTCTATCCCAGATGGAAGCGCTATGAAACGTTGGGGTGAAGTATTCGAAGAAGGCGGCCAACGCGCAGGAAGAAGCTTTGCTATGATCCGAGAAGATGTACAAAGAACGTCCATGGAAGAAGCGGGATTCGTCAACATTCACGTCGTGGACCTCAAGGTAAAGTGATTTTTCGGGCCAATTCATCCGGGTAGACTAACACTCAGATATCAGGCACCATTTGGAGGCTGGCATACAGAAGAACGACTCAAACAGGTTGGACATTATATGCAGGCAGCCCTGGAGAGAGACTACGAGGGCTATCTTCTGTTCCTGGCGTGCGAGCTTTTGGGATGGACTGAGGATCAGGTCCGAGCTTTGTGCACCCAGCTCCGACGAGAGATTCGATCGGGCCAACATCATCCTTATTTCAGACAAAGGATTGTGTACGGCCAGAAGCCGGTCGTTTGATCCTAACCTAGTGGCTCTTCAGTAGCTTGGTATATTATAATTGTTGCTTTTAGTACCCAAAGGGTCTTCATTATTCTTCCTCAAACTTGTCGCACGAAAACACGTCGCGAGGATGACATTTCAAGCTTTCAGAGACCGCCATACTTAATATTCCTATTCTGACGGTTCTGAAATATATCTTCATACCGAGACTGACCTTTTTATCATTGGTATCTCCACCCTGCTGACTTACCGGTAACAAACAACGCGGTGACGCAGGGGTTATATCTTCACTATTCCCTAAGGTCTGTGTGGTGATTATCAGCTCTCAGCAACAGGTCCCAACTGCAAATAACACATCAAGCTTACACTGTTCCCATTTTCCCAGGAACAAGAACCGTAAGGCAATGGTATGCAATCATATCACAACGTTTTGGGGTAAGGGGGGCAGTAATAAAACTTGCAACATTTTGCTTTTGCACGGCAGGAAGACCAACGTTTCCAGCTCATGAACTGGTACTAGTCTGACTTCAATTGTTGTTGAATATATATAAGATTGTATGGCGCCATCACCTTGGATTCAGGATGGCGTTCCAAGTTTATGACAGAAGCGCCATAGGTAGAGGAGACCTCCACATAACCTGTGTGAAATCTGAAATGGGACTACAGGTCAAACAGGCACAGTTCAGGCTAGTTAGCAGAGAGGTCATAAAACCACCCGTGACGACCTTTTGAGCGCTTGTAGGCCTTACGGAATGGTCCGCGAGGCTCGATAGGAAATTACTAAAATCCAAGTGCTGTTTGAAATGCTCCGTTGAGCTGCTCTGTGGTCTCCTTGGGATATCTCCATACTTCTTCCAGGTGCGATCCTCTCCATTTGTCAAGTTGTTGTTCCCATCTCTTGCTCTCGTATTTCAATAGGCAACAGCGTCAGTTTCACAACTAATTCTAGATTTGCTTCGATCAGTTGTATAAGCAATTTTGAAGACACAGGGCGTTGTCACTCTCAATTGCTCCACCAAGTTCATCCAGGTTTCGTATGAATCTCCGAGATCTGAGAGGGAACCGATATTGAAATAGATAGTATTCAATACGCCATCCTCAATGAATCGTGGATATTGCTGTCTCGAGAAGTTGCCAGTGGCCCCCGCGACAGGAGGTGAAGAGCAATACTGCAATAGGCACTGGCGTTCAGCGTAATATCTGCGCGCTTTGGCCATAGCTAGGGATACTCTATTCATACAAGTGTAGTGTATAAATGTGACACTTCGAAGCCTGGCAACGACTTGGCGCAGCCGGTCTGTTGAACTGACATAACGAGTAAGACGACGAAAACTGTGACCAAGAATAAAACTTTGTGAGAAGGCTACGTTACATAAGCCTGCCTTACGCGGGTCATGATGCCAAACGTCACTCGCAAAGTTTGTGAACTGGTGCAAGCCCCTGATCTCCAAGGTGTCCAGCTCAGGACTGAGGAAAGTGTCCCAGGTATGAGAGCTTGGGGTTGGTCGGGAGTGCCAGGACCGAACGACGGAACGTGTGTCAAAAGGATTCCTTGCGGGTTGCGCTCAGCATTCTGTTCAGTTATCTGAAGTGAATCTATGATCGAGGAAGACTCCGTGACATAGAAACAAGGAAGGACTATCCGATAAAATCGCTTGGCGCTGTCACGAGATTCAACACTGGCACTGAATAAGGCGCTAGGCTTTGGGGGATGAGGCAGAAGGATTCTGTATGGCTCTGTAACAGGCCGGATTTTGCCAAGAGCTCCTTTGCGACGAATTACGCCAGTAGTTTCATCGACGGTGCAAAGCTCAACTTCGATATATCGCTCACACGTCAGGCTTTGCCCCCAAATAATGTCTCTTAGCTCCGTGGGAAGCTTAGGAAACAAATGAAATATCGCATTCGAATTTGGAAATATGGGGTTGAGGAGACTCGGGTGTTGGCCAGATGGCTTGACCCGACAGGCTTGGTTGGAATATTCCATGGCGAGGTCAACTGTTGGTAAAGGAGAAAATTCAGAATCCCAACCTCTGGGCAGGAGCGTTGTTCTTGTACGAGCGAGAGCTAAAAGTTAATTAGTGACTCATTATCAATTCTCTCAGTCAGAGTTTGTGAATCTGTGTTCATGAAACTCAGTATACTATGCTTTCGAAGCCAGATATGTTACTGGCAGTTCACTGTATGACTCAAAGTTTATTAGCTGACATGTCTTTTTTGTGCGCCTGCGAGTGCCTATTCTCTTAAGCAACAATGAAGATGCCTTCTATTGATTGGTTGGTCCGTTCAAGCTTGTAATATCTCGGTTGTAGTTTAAGGCATGGCTACCAGACCATTCGCAGCTCCAATCACAGCAAAATGTCACTTTGTTATTATCTACTGCACATATAAGCTATTCATTCATGCCCTAATACAACGACTGCTGTGACCAAAGATGTACAAACGCACCGTTCTGGTAATGATCCACATGGATTCCCCAAATGCTCTGCATCCTGGTGGGACGAATCATATCACGGAGGTAGGTGACTGAAGCGAACCAACAGCAGCATGACCAGGGTTGGAAGTATTTGAAACGTGTTGCTTCTCGAAATGCGGTATTTATCGAAGTTTCTTTCTACCTGAGTAGTTTAGGCAATGCCTATTTTTCAACAATATTGATTATGACGACGGGCGATACTCCCACTGTAGCCATCTCAGACGATGCTCCAACGACAGCTCAACCTTTGCACCCAGTCACACACTGGGAACAATTGAACGAGGTATGCAAGCCTCAGTTGGACTACTGGTAACATGATATTGACGCTTTCTAGGAAGAGGAGGCGCAGAACAATGATGCCGACTCTGTCATCTCCGACCCCGCCGAGTCGACAGCATCAATGACTTCGAGCATTCTTTCATATCGAACCATTCAAGGACGAACATTTCACTCAGAAAGAGGAAACGCTCAATACTGGTATTTTTGTGTATAGTTGGCCTCACGAGTCTGGGAGCTAATGCCATTTCGTCAGGGCTTCCAATGACGAACAGCAGAATGAGTCTATGGATATAGTGTGAGTTTTTCCATCATCTGTTGTCCCATTCTTTCGGCTAATGAATTTGTCAGACATCATTTCCTCAGCCTTCTGCTTGATGACAAACTATTTCTATCGCCTCTGAAGGATAATATTCAGGTTTGTGAAAGATACCTGGTCATCGATCGCCTTGGAACTCACACAAGATAGTCAGTTCTGGATATTGGAACCGGGACAGGTACAGTGATCATCTCCAAATGCACAGTGGCCCATTTTGACAGCAAATAACTAGGAATCTGGGCTATGTGCGTATAGAACGAACCTCACAAGTAGAGAGCGCAAAGCTGATACTGAAACGCCGTAGTGACTTTGCGGACCAATTCCCGGGCGCAAAAGTCGTAGGGACCGATATCTCACCTATCCAGCCATCATGGGTTCCGCCAAACCTCGAATTGTGAGTTCGATTCAACACTACGCCAGGTTTCCGTTACACTAATTGCTTCTGCAAGCCATATCGATGATTGTACCCAGCCATGGACCTTCGCCCCAGATTCAATTGACTTTGTTCACATGCGCTATCTATTCGGAAGCATTAAGGACTGGTCAGCGTTATTCAAGGAAGCCTTCCGGGCATGTAGACCCGGCGGATGGGTTGAAAGTCATGAGGCTTCAGCAATGATGGAGAGTGATGATGGAACAGTCACAGATACCAGCGCTATGCATGAATGGGGAAGGTTCTTTATCGAAGGGGGAAAGAAGATGGGACAGCCGTGTACAATTATTGAGGATGACCTCCAACAAAAGTGCATGCGCGAAGCTGGTTTTGAGGACATTCAAATCGCCGACTACAAGGTAAGGGTTCAGTCTGACATTGATGATGAGGGTCTCACGGCTGACTTACAGATTGCTATCGGCGGGTGGCCTAAAGACAAGAAGATGAGAGAAATTGGTCAGTATGTTCTAGCTGCTCTGGAGCAGGATTTTGAGGGCTACGTCTTGTACATGGCGAGCCAGCTGTTGGGCTGGTCCATGCAAGAAGTCAAAGTATACTGCGCGCAGCTCCGGCGGGAACTTAGGTCTACTGCGAACCATCCTTTCTTTCGTTACCGTGCGGTCTATGGTCGAAAGCCACAGACTTCTTGAACAAGGTTTAGATGCCAACATTTATTCAGTTCAATATATCTTTATTTAGTCGCTGAATCTATCGAGACGAAAATGCTCAAGCTCTGGATCCGTCTCGCCCCTGATGATCTGTTTGCTGAGCAGTTCTCCGACGATAGCAGCATTTGTGACACCAGAGTGCATGACCGCGACACTGACGCCTTCGAGGCCAGTTGGTCCAATGATTGGCAGACCGTCTTTGGGAGTCGGTTTGTAGCCGACTGTGTAGTAGTCAAACTCAATATCCTTCCCCCCAAGCAGAGTTTCTTGGATCTTGGAAAAGACTTCATATGCCATCTCTTCCGGATCGTCGCCAGGGTCATCGCCAGGATTCTCGCAGCCCGCCTTGACGATTCCATCTGGTGTCTGTCTAATGTACAGATATTTCGAGTTGACTACATGCCTGACCAAGCGTTCTTTAGTCGGTTTTGTGTTCACAATCAGCGCTGGTACCGAAGTGATGGGCACTGTAATTCCTTCAGTTGCCAGAAGGGGAACACTGCCCAATCCAGCAGCCATGACAACATGATCGCCAGGGATCTCCTCGCCAGAGGCCAGCTTGACTCCCGTAACGCCGCCATTCTTCTGAAGAAGCCGTTTTGCTGTCGCTCTGATTACCTTCACGTTGCCTTTGGCTTCTGCATTCGCCACGAGCATCTGGGCGACAATATGGGCTTCCATAGCACCCTCTTCGGGGTAGCAGAGAGCCCACTCTGGCAAAGTAGACGGATCAAAGAATGGCTCTTGTTCTGATACCTGGGATTTCTTCAGGTTGGCAATTTCGTAACCCCATGTAGTGAGATTACTCTGGTTCTTGACCATGACCTCAGTAGGCTTGTGCCAGTTGATGGAGCCACTCCAGGAAATAGGAAGGTGTGGAAGTTCTGTGTGGATCTGTTTCCATCTGTTTAGGGATCGACGACGAAAATTATAGTAGAATTTTTGGCTGACAGAGCTCGCATTGAGCCAAGCGAAAGAGGCTTTAGAAGCGGGCCCACCAATGTCCTCTGCAACGATGGTTACGCTAGTGTGATGAGCCAGGTGCCAGGCGATTGCGGCACCAATTATACCGCCTCCAACGACAATGATGTGAGGGCGAGCTGAAGTTGCCATAGCTTGTAGTGGTGTTTTATGGAAGGAAGGAAAACTTGGACATTGAGGCCAATACGAGCGGGGAATTGATAAAGTCATCTGTCAGAGTCAGGTTACACTAACCCCGCCTTTCAATCATCATACATGCGTAATGACAACAAGTCGAGAGTGAGGAAAACAATGGCAATGGAAAAGAAAAGTATGCGATAGATAAAAATATAAATTTAGACAAAAGATTAACATGAGAGATGAATCTCCCCCGGGAAGGCTCGAACTTCCGATCTCCCGATTGTCTATGAATAACAGTCGGACGCTTTAGCCAACTAAGCCACAGGGGATAAGCTAATTGGATGATGACGATGAGTTGTATCAGGACTCATATTCGCTCGCATGTCTCTTCATGTTCCAATCACCCAATGCAGCCGATCATTGATACAGTCCGTCTCTCTCATCTTCCTATAATTTGGGCTGGCGAGATGAATCAAACTGCGACAAGTAAGTATCCCTCCAAACGTCAAGATAATAAAAAGCATACCTGGATGTTTTTGTCCTGATTGAGGACTAGGCCGCGTTGACCAAAGGCGATCCATGAATTTGCAAGGCTGATCTTGGCTCCATACCCTGCCTCAAAATCTTTCTGGGCTTTCCTCACATTCACGACGCCTTCCTTACCGCGTAGATGAATGGAGAAGATTAAATTGAATTTTGGACGGTTGGGGTTGCTTCCAAAATATGCATCCGGATTCAGGCTCAGCTCCACTGGGGTATTCGCAACGAGAGTGCGGACCTGGCTCGCGGCGAACTTCTGCAAACTGTTGACGAATCCCGTGATAATATCTTCGGTGCCGTCGCTGGCTACAGTTAAGTAGTACATCGCAACCGATGACGCCGGGAGCGAGTCAACCTCTTCAGATGACGCGTTCTCGGATTCGCGTACCGCAATAACTCTTTCCTGAACAGTCACAGGTAATGCCGACGCAAAGTCAGAGAAGTTGACACCATCCGGGCCAACGTGTTCTCTGACATATTGCGAGCCGAAAACACTCTTCAGATGATCTTCAGACCGGAAGTAAAGCTCGACGACGTCGTCAGAAAAGGCCCACCAAGGATTGGCGTTTATGCCTTGACCTTCTTGATGGTTGTATGCTGCATCCTGGATATGGGTCTGGAAATACTTCCTATGAAAGATGTCAGGCGTGATAGATTATTTTAAAAAGGGTAGACTTACAAAGGCGTAACTTCTAGAGAAGGAGCTTGACTAAGTTTGCCGTGAACTTGGAAGTGATAGTCGAAAAACTCCTGTCGGGTAAGACCAGGCTTTCGCCTAATGGCTACAATCTGCTTGATATGAACCATATTTGTTGTGTTCAAATCTCGACAGCTTTCTGATAAGTTACCAGAAACGTGGACCGTTTTTGCGAATGACCTTCGCTATATAGATAATAAGTGATTTGATCTTGCGGGCCGAATGCTATACCGCAAAGTCAAACGCCCGAGTGGGATAGAATTACTGAAAGTATCGATGAAGTGATTCCAGCCAGGTGGAGCCTCAAATACGGCGATCCGGCAATGGGGGATCTCCGTGGGTGGTAAAAGCCGGCGTTGGGGGAGGTCTTGGTGGGGCCGGACTACCGCGATCTAATGGCATGATGGTTCTGCGTTTACTAAGCGGAACATGGCGGTCAACGATTTGCGTCCCCACGTACAAAGGAATCTTCTGAATTCTTGACATGAACAGATAGTGTAGCATCACTTCATAATGTAGTTAAGACAATCATTCAAATACTATAAAAACCGTACAAACCCCCAACCATGGCCATCTTTTCTAGTCCATCAGTAACAAAAACTCCCCTTCCAACCTACCAAACTATGATTCTTCCTACGGGCCGCCAGAAGGCTTAGGACCTCTATCATAAATGACAGAAAAGTCTTAGGTAAGTTTAGTATAACTTAGAGTGCCTTTAGACTAGTTATTTCTGTCATTCTGGACCAAGGCCGGAAGCTTTCTTAATTCCCGGCCTGTCTCGCCAGCGAGAGCATACCAATGCTAGCCAACACCAAGACAACAATGATCCGCTGTTGAAATATTAAAAGTCGCGAAACATGCTGGGTGTAGCGAGACTTCCATTCTTGTTCTTACGCTTGTTCTGAGAACGAGGTCTGGCCTGTGCGTCAATGTCGGCTTTGAGCTTGCGCTGTTCCTTCGCCAAGGTCTTGAGCTCTCGCTTTTCATCCTTCTCTATTCAAATTCGGAGCTCTTCAAGACTAGCAATTTTCTTGAAGAACATATCTTAGTAATTGAAATAGCGAGACTTGTGTCGGATGATATATACTACTTCATCCGCGATCAGCTCAGGAAGCGCGTCAAGACGTGGGATCACATTGGCTCTAACCCAGCCTAGGAGGTAGTCGAGATTGTTCCACTCACTGGTAGAAAAAACGAAATTTCTCTCAGCTGCATTTCGAGTGATGATGTATCGAAAGGCGTTTAGCTTTTTGAAGCCTTTGTCAACCTTTTCCAGAGTATTGTAGACAGTACTCTGCTTGAAGGGATCGCGGGCATTGAGAAAGTCAGCAAGATAAGTCATGCGCATGCAGGCATGCATGGAGCTGAAGTCGAGGTACTCTCGGTAGTCAGGCCTTATTTCCAAGAGACGCTCAACAGCTTCATGACCATCGTGAAAGACGGTTCTTTCGAGGGCGACAAAGGGGAGCATCTCGATCATCCAGACGAAGTCCCCTTCCACCCAGGTACAGGAAGATGCGTCCCCAGAACGGCTGGCCTTAGGAATTGTGAAATTTGTTGTGGATGAGTAAGTAACGCAGTTGCAAACGATGGTCAACTTGCTTTGCTAGCACTTAGGTCGTTAGGTGATTTGACGATGTTTCAAAGTGATAAACTGCAAAAGATTTGATGAAGGAGGAAGAATAGTTGGAGGCCAGGAGAATTGCAAATACATTTATACACCGGTTAGGAACGGGTTAGTCTAGACCACAGTACTGAACGGTTATACGGAGCCGTTCATAGGAAACACACTCTATCATTCAGTTCAACCAGTGGGTTTGGTCGTCGTGTAGAGAGTCACATGACTCTTGGTTATCGTTCAGTCGGTGTTCAACCGCCAAGTCACGGTGGCGTTGCAAATATTAACAGCGACAGGTCACTGAGAGAAGAAGACAGGAGTCACTGTAACCGAAATGTTAGGTGGTTCGCCGCAATTGTACTCACACATCTTTCTTCGACTTTGAATCTCGCCTCGGCAGATCTTTTCCAGCTTTTGCAAGTCAATGAGGTTCAACCATCTCGGGCGGGAGGTTGTTATTGTCAAGGATGGGCGCGCGTGCAGGTTAGGAAGAAGATTGATACCGAGGTTTATGTTCCTTGATGGCTTTGGAATATGGTCCAAATTGGGAGCTCCTTTGTTCTTCATTGTTAGCAATACCTTCGTAGCCTGGCCAGTCGTTAGCTGTTTGTTGTTCTTGCTTCAAATCCCTGCCCGGAGATGACACTTTCAGAAGAGTATGGAAGAGAGAATTGGCAAAGCAATCCAAGCACGACCAGATAAACATAGAGATACCAATAAATGGAAATAGCCTCGTGAGATTTAATGAGCAAGCAAGTATCGCCGATAAGAAAGTTTGCCAGTATTTGGAAATAGGGTCGGGTTAAAGAGCAGGGGGGATGGATTACCCGTACGCATAAGGTAGTGATAAGATACATTACAGAAGCAAACGGATCATCTTTTTGAATGTATATGCGCTTTTGTCGGGAAGAATGTGTGTGAGGAAGCGTCGAGTGCGCGTTGACGAGGAGGAGTGTGTGTGTAAAGGGAAGGTCAGGAAAAAGAAGCCGATCGGAGTTGGGACGTATGGAACAGGTGCTCAATATCAAGTGTCAAGGTGAATTCTCGGTAGGAAGCCTGGGTACCCACTGTTGGGTCTGTTGTGTGAGTGAAAAGACTTGAATCTTGCAGTGACAGACAAAGGAATCGCGTGGGTGACGCTGAAACAACCACGCCAACACTGGCAGACAGTGAGTCCCGAACAAGTGACGATTCAGTGTCGGAGCCACAACGATTCATCGGAATTAGATTATTTGGGTGGCACGGGTAATCATCAGGATTCTCAAAAGGAGGTATGACTTCTTCCGTTGAGTTGCCGTAGGCTGTTATCCTCAATGATTCATAGGAGATGACAGTGATTAATATGGAAAGAATATTCATTGACTTAGATATGACAGTGATTAGCGAGGAAAATCCAGTTGATTGTAATGAATGTCTGAGGCTCTGGGAAGTGATTTGCCTATTCATGGTGGGCATTATTGACGAAGACAACAGTTTACAGTGATTAACCAGAAAGCTGTAGTAGACAGTAGTGATTATCTGAGGTAATGGACAGTGATGGGGCATTACTTATGACTCTATCTATTTAAATGCTCAGTTTATGGCCCATTTGGCAACCTTTCTTAGTATTCTTCCTTTTATTATTATTACACTAAATATAACAAACCACCATGTTGAGTTAAATATGTTCGCCCAACTCAATTCTTGCCTGTATTACCAGTTACTAACTTGTAACCGATTATGACACGCAATGGCAATTCAGGCTCTTCTTGAAGGCAACGGTTACATCATGTCAAGAGACCAAACCTCAGAGACCTCGATGTTT
>JABEEQ010001002.1:0-10336 GCA_014824365.1 Fusarium sp. NRRL 66894 | reverse complement strand
GCCTCGCCTGCTTCTTCGTCGGGTGACGGCTTGCTTATCCACGCATTGTATCGCGCTGATGATGATATGATCTGCTGCCTGGTCCAACCTTCCCCGGCTGTGATCCACGATTGGTTCTCTTCATCTTTGATGAACGAATGCCCCAACGCGCTCTCGCCGTGTCGGTCCTCGATCTTTGACCACGGTATACGCGGCAACGCAATGTCATCTTCTTCCTCGTCGCCTCCGCCCTTGGTGTCCCCTACTGCCGACTGCACCGGTGTCCGTTTCGGCTCGATCTTTCCTATTGCCAACCGCACCAATGTCCGTCGCGCCTCGATTGTTAAACTGTGCAACATATCGGATATCTCCCCCATCGTGATCCTGACCTGACCGTGAATGATCTGGTCTCCACGCCAATCGATCCTTTCGGTTCCTGGCGTTGTATACCGGATCTGCTTTCCATACGTTCGCGTATTGATGATCCAATTCATCGGCGTCGGGTCGACACCCGCCCCCTCTGGAATCCGCGTCATGAACCGCTGGACCTTGTCGCGGACGATGCGGAATAATCCCTCGGCCTCCTCTTCGGCCTGTCGCTCACCCATCCACTGCCGCAACTGCGCCTTCTGCCGGTCACGCTCTAACATGGACTGATATAAAACCAAATAACGGGCCACCTTGATGACTGCTGAATATATCGGCGTGTAATTTATCGCCGGTACCCATCCGCCTCCTTCTCGATCAAATCCCATGATGGCCAACGCACCGATGACAATACTCTCGTAATGGTCGCCGTTCTTGAACGGGTGATCCAAAAATTGCACCACAACGTCTAAACAATCGCGCTGCAACCGCTCTGGTGTATATTGGCTGTCCCTGTCGGTGCCGTTGACGACCTGCGTGACGCCCTTGTCAAATGCCTTCCACAATTCCTCCTGCCGGATCGTCATACGGTATGATGGCCGCTGGCCTCGGGCTGAACTGTGATCACTACGGTCTGTCTCGCTGACGCCGTAACCGCTGCTGTCGTCGCTACTATCATCGCTGCTGTCATTGCTGCTGTCGTCGCTATGGTTGCTGTTATTGTCACTCCGGCTGGCCTCACGGCCATCATGCCACGACTCCAACCGCTTCCAAATCGACATCAACGTTTTCCACCACGCCTTATACCGCTCCCACGAATCCGGCTCCATTAATCCCTGAAACGGCTTGTCTGTCGTGATGGATGCCTCCCTGCGCTCAATCTCAAATAACTCGGCTGCACCGGGAAAACACCGACTTGTGGCGGTATATGCCTCGTCTAAAACCCGCTCGAATATCTCCCACATGCGCTGCAACACCGGTTCGTTGTCACCGATCGGCTGCAATAATGCCCTTATCTCATCACGCCCAACCCCTTCCAAATAACGCGGCCAACCGCACCGGTTCAACCAACGTTCGGCCTCCCACTTGTCGCTGGCGGCCTGGATTCTCGCATTGGCCTCGCTCTCGAACTGATCCCTATCTTCCTGCTGGATCTTGTTCAAAAACTCGGCCCTGCTCTTCAACTCGTCCCCTTCTTCTGCCTCCTCTTGGTGTGGCCTCCTCGCACTGGTCTCGTCTTCTACGCCACTATGACGGCCGACCTCGAACCATCGCTTGCCGTGCCCCCAATGGCATATCTGCTGGCATTGCACACCGGTCCTCCACGGCACTGATTGCGACTCGCCCTGGGCTTGACGATGTCTTCCCTTCTTCTGATGGTTAACCCATCCATGCTCTACCCGCTGATGCTTCTTCATCCGCCGCATATCCCGAACGACATATATGCAATGGTTGCAACCTAATCCATCATATCGCGGCGGCTTAATGAATTCATGGGGGTTGATACTTGGCGGCGGTAATAACCATCCTTTCACCTCGTCCTGATTCTTGGCGATGGATGCATGTGCGGCAATGGCTTGAATGATCCTCTGCTTCTCTTTCCGACTGATATTGCCGTGCTTGCGATTCAAATGGTTCCCGATTTCGCTGGCAACAAATCCTACCTTGCATTTCTTACAAATGGCGAACGGGTACTCGGGCGAACAAATAAATGGCTCCATCTTGCTTGCTGTTGCGTGACGAATAATGCAGTGCGAATCTTCCCGGATTGATTATATGTATATCCGGCCGTATCTATGTGCTGTTATTTTCTTCTTTTAACTCTTATACTAACCTATATGCTGCTGTTAATATTCTGGTGGATAAATGTTGGTCTGTAAATGGATTGCTGGTTTCATTTGGTCTTTGTTGATATTCTGTTGTTTATGGGGTTGGTTTGTGCATATGTAAATATGAACTTGCTTTTGCGGTTGCTATGGTCTAAACCTTATTTTCTCTTTGCTATGGCCAACTTATATTTTCTGGCAACTATGGCCTTAATTATTATTTGTATATGGTGATAAAAACGATTTATATATTCCTTAAACTTATATTTTGCTTCTATTTTAAATTTCCCCTATCTCTTGTTAACTTTTATACCTACTCTCTCCTGCTATGGAACTATCTGCCTTATGATGTATATATATATTGTATAACCTTTATGTTACTTAAACGGACCTTGAACTCGGCCTCTACCTTGCTTCTGGGCTTCTGTCTGTGGCATTCTATCTCGCATTGGGACAATGGTTGGAATGCGGGTTATATCTGGCTTGCTGGACTGGCTGGTCTATTCTTGCCTGGCTAATGGGATTACTTTTATATTATATATTTCCTCTTTCTATAATAAATATAATATATAATGCTATGGTGTTTAAACCAAAACCGGATTTATATTAAATCTATCTTAATTGGAATTTCTTGGTTGATATACCTTGGATATACTCTTGCCTTGATTAATAACCTTACCCCAAATGGCTGCTTGTCCCTCCATGATCTGATGTACTATAATGCACGGTCCATGCAGCATAACCAATCATATTACACAATCCCAATCTCAACGACCGCATCAAAAAAAATTGGCCAAACTTCAAACTTATCGCAACGCTTCAATCTAGCTTGGAACTTATTTATGGCTTGGGTAATTACTTACTTAATTGTTATCTTTCAATATATACCACTTTGGGCAATTTTAATCGGCGGGTTTAAATGAGCTTGCCCCCTCTGTTTGCTAAATGAGCTTGCCCCCCATACTTCAATAGCGCCATTTTATTTTATATGGGATTCTAAATGATTTAGCCCGCAAGATCACTTCTGAATGGTTGATAGATCACTTCTGAATGGTTGATAGGAGACGTGGCTGATGTTATCGAGGTTGTACTTCGCTTCAAGGGCTTCGCGCAATCGCATTAGACCAGGACTGTACAGCGCATCATGTTCCCTCTGATCCTCTGATGCTGGCGCCGATGCTGACGACCGAGGTAGACTAGATGGCGAGACGTTCGGTGTTTGCCTTTGATGGATGTCGTCGTTATGGTCAGCACCTGGGCTTATAGACTGAAGGTGAGGATCGGTCTGTCCATCGTCTTCATTCCCTTGATCTTGTAGCCGTGTCCCGGTGGGTTGGCTCGTGGAAGTGTCTTCAGGCTCGTTCATCCACTCGAGAAACCTTCGTTCCCGCTCATCATCACCATAGTTGTCGTCGTCGTCGTCATTGTGTCCGTTCGCGTCGACTTCATCCCCACGGCCTCGATGATCCACGTCGGTGCCCCCCAGGGCCAAGGTTGGAAGGTGATCCGGGGGCGATGTTGTCTGGCCCGTTTGACACAAATAGGCCGTCGTCATCCTCCGTTTCGTCGTCATATCGGCGATACATTTCTCCATCGTGATCCCATCCTTGCTGGGTTGTCTGCAAGCTACTATTATGTTCATCGTCACCGTCGTCGCTGTCGTCGCTGTCGTTACTCAGCTCTTCAGAGTAAGCTGATCTGATGACGGTTTCTTCTTCGAGGTTCGCTATGCCTTCGTTGACCTCTATGTTGATGTTGGCGCCATAATCGTACGCATGGAAAGCCGGCTGATGATCGGTCCAGAAAGTATCGCCTTGAGCAGAAAACCTCTCGAGGAACTCCGTCCAGCCATCCATGAATAGTGTCTGGAATATGACCCACTTGTCAAAGGCAATCATCTGCGTCTCCTTGCCCCAGAGAGTCCATCTTGGCTCAACTCCTTCACCAAGGAGCTCGCCTCGGAGGAAGATGTCCTTGATGTACGACGCGAGCATCAGAGCACGGCCCTGCACAAGAGCAGTCCTTGTATGTGTTGTATCGTGTCGTCGGCGGGGGTTGTTGGCACCAGCAGCTCTCTGACTCGGATGCATGACGATGAACCAGGCTTCCCTGGTGGCGCCGGTAGCTATACGGAAGGTGCGGCCAGTCAGGTCGAAATCGATGCCCTGCACATGCTTCGCGCTGTATGTGGCGTTCCACTGTCGAAAGGATATAGTGATGTTGTCGAAGAAGTGGCTGGACCGGCATATCGGCCGACGAGGTAGACCGACGACGCTGACGAAATCGAGTCGAAATACGGGGTAATAATCGTCTTCCTCGCTCGCAGGCTTCGACCCCGTCTTCTTGCTCCCATAGTCGAGGACAACACGGCGTTGTAGGAGGTCAAGAGCACGTGTGCCATCGAAAGCTTCGTCGTTCGTCTCGTCGATGAACTCATTAGCTAGCACGATGTGTCAGTCAGGCAGAGCAGGGAAGGTAAGTTGAGAATCCAGCAGGACGTCTTCACTCAAGCCCTAGGCGAAAGACGGGAGGAAGGTGGAAGAAGGGGGAGGAAACAGGCCGCTGCTTCTGCGCGATCTCACGCTCCTCGATCAAGGTAGTACCATACCATACATCCAAGAATCGCCGGCACGACGGTCTATCCTCCAACCCCTCTGGAACTGCTCTGTTGCGTCTTCTGTGCTGACTGCACTCCCTCGGACGCTTTCAGGCTCCTCGAGGTAGTGCTCATCGGCAGAGAAGGGAGATATGTACTCTCGCGCCTCGTCTCGATCCTCGCCGTCGTCGATGTCAGGCCCATCAGACCACACGTCGAGGTCGATCTCTTCTGAAAGCCCCAACTGCGACATCGTGGTAGGTGTTTCGACGTCGGCTGCCTATGATAATGGGTGATGTGATAAAAAGAGTGAATGGCTACGGTAGGCAGGGGGAGAAGACAAGACAGAGGATGTGAGTTACTTGTTTCCATCATACACTCTATCATCATCACACACGAAACTGCTCGCTGATTTATAGAATTCGACTACTATGCGAGCTGGCGCGACCAGACGCGAGACGCGTAGCTCTACCTCATGCTATCGCTGATGTAACTGAAGCTCTTTGTGAAGGGTACCGCATCTTCAGTCGAACTCCAGCCTAGAAAGGGGAGTAGCTACCACACCTACAGTCGGCTCATGATCAACTTTACTTAACCCGAACGCGTCCGTAAACAGCCCTGGGCCGGCGGACCTAGGGTTAGGTGTCCGAGCGCGCGCGTGGCTCAGGCAAAAACCTTGGAACGTAATGAGATCTCATGCATCTTTGTCTACCTGTCACATTTTCAATCACATAGAATGGTATCAGGCCGGTTGTTGTTCCCTGGTGTAGAGAAACTGGGAAGGGGAATGTGGAAATGAAGTGGCTTGCTTGTCACAGACACTATGAAACCCTCGAATCCTATCACATTCTAAAACAGCAGGGGTGACCCTGTCGCGATTCAGTCCTTCCGGCTTACCCGCCATCTCTTATTTCTTGATTCCCACTGTCCCACGACCCTGAACCGACCACAAGAACTGGCAATGGTGGTTTGGATGTGCCGACGCCGAAGTCGATCAACATTTGCGGGTGACCATGGTGCACTTCGGCAACTGGAATCAGATCCAGCTTCGGGAGCAACTGTCACTGCTTTACTCAAGTAATCATGCTTTACCATTTACGTATTATAATAGTATTATTGCTGTTCTTAGTACTGCTGCAGTACTATTGTTGTTCAACGAAGTTGGTAAATGTAATGATACTGGTATAGGGTAGGTTCCGTGATGATCAACGCCTATTTCTTGCCGTCGCCACAGGACCGTTCGTCCAAGGTGGTGGCTGCGAGCTAAGGGTGTCATCCTGGCGATGGTTGCGTGGTTGTCTTGCCCTGGTCGACTGGGATTGGCCGGGGCTCGGCCGCCCGTTCGGTAATGTTTTCCTGGTTACCGGTGATTGGTTAACCCTGCCGCCCCCAACAGCTCCCTTTGGTAGTATTTGCAGGGGACGGCCGACCTCAGCTGTAACGTAAGACTTTTGAGGAGGTGGCTGGTAACCGTGATTTACGGCATTCCTCCCCTGTGTGCCGCCTCGGTGGTGGGGGCTTCTCAATGCCGTCTTCTGGGCGGGAAGCAATGGAGGCATCGTAGCCTTTGCATTACCAGCAGACAGCGGCGACGATGGTGGCTGCTGTTGAGGATATCGTGATGGCTGACGCTGCTGCATTCGGTGTAACAAGTCTTCCTCCGCGGCTATGATGATCTCCGCACGCTCGCTGTCATGCCGTACCCTGTCTTGCTGTACCCTGTCTGCCATGCTGATCGGGACAAACCCCTGCGACGACGGGGGCTGTTTGATGATGTGGCTGCTCGATGACACGGCACCCTGTTGAGGGAGCACTTCATTCGGGACGTGGCTGATACGCTCTTCTGGTGGAAGCAAAGATGCCAGCTGCCGCTGCTGTTGCTGCTGATCATCATCGTGTTCGGAGATTGCAGTGGCTGATGTCATTCCTGCCAGGATCCTCTCGTACCCCTGATATGCCACCTGGATCGCTCGGAGTGCTTCACTCGACCAAGGATGTCCTTCGTCGGACTCGTTGTTTTCCACTGCTTTGCGGCATCGATCGGAAGCCCACGCGAGAACAGCATGATCAATATAGGCACCAAGTTCGCTCGAGGCATACACGCCTCTCAGTGCAGGATTCTCCTTCACCTCAGGAATATTTTCCAGCTGACTACAGATAGCTCGTGTGATGGTTGAGGCCGGTGGTCTGTGGCGCTTCTCGGACCGCGGTTGGTGAATCGCGTTATCTGCGCCGACGCGTTCGGAGATCGAATAATAATCCTCCCACACCGGACGAAATGCAGGACCAACGGCGTGTTGGACGATGTTGAATAGACCCGTCCAGAGATCGCCAGTGCTGAAGCGTTCTGCGTAGTGCTCATCATGTTCTTCAGGCATCAAATCGAGATAGGGTTTCGTCGAAGGATTCCTGAATTCAGCCATATGACTGCGGACGTAGTCAAGGACCTGCCTTTCCAAGGTCCGTGAACGCAGGTCGAGCCAGGAGGCAACATCGTCGGCGCCGTTGACATCGTCGTCTTCTCTGAGTTGAGCCCACCAATCGTCTCCATGAGCAGCCGTCTTGAGGCGTTTGATCGCAGGCACCAGGTCTTCTCGTCGTAAAGGCTTGTTGTTCTCGTGAAGACCGATGATATCAGCGGGCTGGGTGTTGATCCAGCGCACTACGTGGTCCATAACCTGTGCCATGACCTCGCCTTCCTCTTTTTTGATCTGCAATAAAGGCTGCACATCCGGAAAACGAAGAGTGAGATTCTGTTTAAGATGGCGGCAAAGACTGTCATAGGCTTCCTTGTCAAGCAAGCTTAGAAATCCACTTCGCCGAGAAGTCTTTTGGGCCGGTTTGGTAGTGGAGGGAGCCGATGAGGTAGGGTTGTTGTCGCCATTATTGTTACTTTCCTCCTTGGGATAAAAGACCTGGTGAACATCCGCAGCATCATAGGTGTCGCTTTTGAGACTGCAGGCCAGCATGGTCCAGTCTGAAATCTTAATGGAGTCAGGGGCCGAGGCGGGAAGTGCCCTCAAAGTCTCGAGTGTCTGATAGAACGTATCGAACCAATACTGCTCGTATAGGACGATGGCGCACCCCAAGTCAGCCATATGCTATGTGCAGAAGGTAATAATATAATATTATTATTATCATATTCAACGCTCATTTTGCTAAATGAACATTATTATGGGATGATGGTTCCATCATTGGATCCATATGGGTGCGCAGGGAGCCACTTACATCGTCCAGTCTGTAACCTGCGATCTGATACCATTTTGAAATGTTAAACGTGGCTCTCCCCAGAGAGGTTCGACACCAGCGGGTAATCCGAGGTCTCCACCGTTCGTTTCTCCAAAGCGTGACCAGACGGCTGATGGGAAAGCGAGCTTCACTTGTCAGGCACAGGATATCCAACATCCTTTTCTCGATACCCTTCTTGTTGCCGTTTCGCTCGGTAGAAAACAAGGTGGGATCCCGGTCGAAGGCGGAGACGAGCTGTAACCAGATCTGACCGTGGGTGTCGGGCAGGGCGAGGCCGCGACGGTTGACACGAAGCTTGATGTCAAGTTCGACCGGGAGGGCGTCTGTTTGCAGGATAAAAAGGTTAGTATTAGGGCCTGTTCTGTGGTAAATAGGGAAAATAGGGAAATAGAATTAATAGAATAAATTACAGTATGAGGACTTAGCGAGGAGGGATTCAGACCTTTGTCGTAAAATTCGCAAATCCACCACAGATCGCTTGGATCAGAAGTCGTCTGTTTCACGTAGTCTTTCAAGGCCTCGACGCGATGCTGGCCAGCCATGAGCTCGGGCCTCTCGTCGTTGAAATCGGCCCAGTTTCTAAAAGATAGCAGATGTTGATGTTGGTTTTGGACAGTGCTCTGATCAGTATCTGGAATGGCGTTGATCATCATCATCATCATCTTGTCGACGGCGGCGGCACTGCAAGATACCTGGATGTAGTGCTCCTCGGCCCGACGAGCGAGGCCACCGTTTTGGAAAGAGCGACAAAGATGGGCGACATGATTGCGGTCGAGGGGCCTGTTGTTGCCACGAGACCAGGAGGAGTGGAGGAGATGGATGGGTAGCTCGGCGACGGCGAGGCGGTAAGGCTCTGCCTGTTTCCTCAGGGAATCGACCTCGGTGAAGGAAGGCGGGGAAGGCTTTGGTGACTTGACGGGCTTGGATGGTGATGGTGGTGATGGAGTATCGTCGGGGAGGGGAAGTAGGGAGGGAGAGGTGGGTAGACGGGGTTCATGATGGGAAGGATGAGTAGTGGTAGTTTTCAGCCGTTTCGATGGGCGGGAATCCGTGTTGGATTTCGGAGGCAGAGGGCGTCCAATTTTGATCATTGTTGATGGAGGATCAATAATGGGATTTATTGTTTATTATTATCATTTTATGTTTTGTGGGATATAGGATTTATAGAAAGGTAAGAAACAGCAGGTGGGAAGAGATGAGGGTGAAGGTTGTTATATCGAATGGGAGGAGGGGAGGAGGTACAGGGGTCAGAGGGGTGACTAATGACAAGAGAGGAATAGAGAAAGGGGAGATCTCTGTGCTAGTCAACAAATTAGATATATATATTACCAAGAAGTGGCCAAAGGATTATAGAGGGAGGAGAGATAAAGGCTTAACGCTTTAGGGGGGTAAAGGTGCGCACGGACAGCTAAACCCAGGTTTAACAGATAGATATATGGCTAAAAGTTTTAAGAAAGCAGGGTGGACGGACAGCTAAACCCAGGTTCAAAGAATGAATTGCCAAAAGTTTTAGGAAGGGTATCGTGCACGGACACCTAAACCTGGGTTTAGGCGGGTCCGGTGTATAAAAATGGCAAGTTTACCAGTAGGCTTCTAAAAGTTTTGGGGTTTGTAGTATGGAGACCCCAAAGACATATAACTTTTAACCCTAAGCGGGACCTGTTCAGGGTGTTTTTTGACTCCAATTATATAGACATAGTATATTTAAGAAATAATTAGGCCTACTAGCAACTAGGCAGACTATAAAGCCTAGATAAATAGCGCCATATTACCAGAGCTGCCCCTTATATATAATATAATTTAAAATTAAGTACTTAAGGGTAATACTTATTTAGTTAACCTAAGCCTTTTTAGACCTGGCTAGAGTTGCCTCTTTTTATATACCTTCTAAGACTATTTTAGTAAGCTATATACTAAAACTGCCTTATAGGCTACTTTTTATTTTTTATAATATTTATTTATATAAGTAAATAAAAAAATTAACTTATAGCCACTAAACCACAAAACCATTTTATATATATTTTTCTAAGAGTTATTATATATGTTCTTTTAACTAAGGTAAATTAAATAATAATAGTCTTATTCTTATATATTACCTATAGTACTTATAAAAGTTATTTAAAGTTTAATATAAGGTAAGTATAAAATAGGTATAATAATAGGCCTAGCAAATATTAATAGGTAAATAGTAAAAGGCTTATAAAGCTATAATAGCATATCTATAGAATATCTACTAGTTTATCTTATAATAACTTAAAAGGTAAAGGCAGGTAATTAAAAGGTTAATATAGAGTAATTTAAAGAGTTAAGCAGTAAATTA
>JABEEQ010001001.1:0-53812 GCA_014824365.1 Fusarium sp. NRRL 66894 | reverse complement strand
CCGCAGAGGAAAACGATAGTGACACTATGGAAGGGACTCCGTCGAATCGCCCTACAAAAAGTCAAAAACGGAGCCCTTCCATCTGAGTGGCTCCCCCCAAGCTCTCTTACAGGTGAAGAGGTTGATAAGTTGGTGGAAGTGGAGGTGACTACGGGGAGCAAGGAGGGGAAGCCGCCTAAAAGAAGATAGCGACACTATGGAAGGGGCTCCGTCAACTCATCCGACAAAAGCCAAAGACGGAGCCCCTCCATGGCGGCGGACCCTCAAGCTCCCGTAGACGGTCAGTTTTGGATATGTTGTCAAGGACGGGGAGGGAGAACAAAGTGAAGGGGACCGCTCAAAATGAAGAGAGTGACACTATGGAGGGGGCTCCGTCAACATGTTCAACAAAAGTCAAAAACGGAGCCCCTCCTATTGGGCGGTCCCCACAAACTCCCCGTCGGACATCAAGAGTTCGACAAGTCGTGAGAGGGGTGACTCCTCATCTGGAAGTGATGTAAGTATTTCCTGTCCCTCGTCGATTCAGGTGATTAACGTCTTAATTTAGGGGGATGATGAGGCTTCATCATCTGACGATGACGGCGCGGTCCTGAGTATCATCGAAACAACTAAGTTCCGTGTGGTGATCATAAGCTCTCAGCCGCGATCACCTCACAGCACCTGGTTGTTTCGATGGTGCTCAGGACCGCGCTGACAATGGTCAGAGCCCGACTGCCGCCACTACATCTGACGATGAGAAGTACAAAATCAACGTGGACTCAGTTTTCAACCCTAGTACCAACGTTGAGTCTCGCCGTGTGCTCGATGTCATCGAAGGAAGCTCAGAGTGGGACAGCGATGATCAGGGGGAGGGAGGGGAAGCTTGAACGGTGAAGGGGGTCGGCAAGAAGTCATTGGAGAGGTCTATACCAAGGTGGATGGCTGTGAGCTCGTGGAACTCAAGCAGGACAGATGGGTCCGCCCAGGACGAAGATAGCGACACTATGGAAGGGGCTCCGTCAAGCCATTCAACAAAAAGTGAATGGCGGAGCCTTTTCAGTTAGACGGGCCCAGAAAGTGGTGAGAAGGTCGAGGGTTCGACAAGTTGTGAGGGATGAGGACGATTACGAAGAACAAGGGGAGGAAGCTGAGCAGAACGAGGATAGTGACACTGTGGATGAAGATATGATTTGGACTTGGTGAACAAAAAGCAACAAACAGAAACCATCTATCTAAACACTTCACTTCACTTCACTTTCCACACCCATCGCGGTGACTAGCAATCCCTCAAATACTCAATTCAAACTTACTGCAATCTCACGATTGCGTCTACCATCCATGCCTTGATTCATCACCTGTTTTTATTATCCCGTGCTTCCCGTAACCGCTCTTTTTCTATGTAGCCTGCATCCGGGTGGGACAAGAACCTAGCAGGGATCTACTTATCAGTTGACTACAGCTCGGATAAGACTCGTTAACAAAATCATCGATGACATCTAGCTCAGCCCTCCAGGGTGTCGAATCACAGTTCAAGGCATCATGTATCAATATGTCACATCGAGATATCAGATAAGGCTTATCAAATCACTAAAGACAGTTGTTGTCGGTAACTGGTCCCCTATCATTATAGGGCCATTCTTCTTCATTAAACCACCGCCAGGAAACTAAAAGACTATTTACTTCGCTACGGAGTTGGCCCTCTGGCGGGCGATGTCACCTCGACTTCTGTTGTCGTACTTGGCCGCGATGGCCTGGGCAGAGAAACGATGCGTCGCCCGGAGCTTGGGCATCTCCTCCTCCACACGACGCCAGAACCCGGGGGACCCGATGTCCATCGTCTCGAGCACTGCGTTCACGGCGCGGTGCATGATTTTGATCTGTTTCGCCATGTTAATACAATGTGTTGATGTGAGGGAGAAGTAGTCAACTTACGTCTTTGGTGGTCCAGCGCGGAGCGCGAGGACGAGCGGAGGCGGGCTTCTTCATGCGGTCCCAGCCGCGGAGGGTGCTCAGAGAGGTGGTCAGCTCTCCGAGGTCCTTGATGTCGGCGTACGAGACGCCCCTTTGGCGGAGGAGGCGAACAAAGGTTCGCTGCTCCTCGAGGGTCACGGGCACCTGCATGACCTGGCGGATGAGAGAGCGGGAAATGTCCTTGTACTCATGGAGGACCGCGCAGATCCTCTGGTACCGGGCCCAAGCCTGGGAGACTCTGTCGGGGCCGGCGACAGAGCCCGCACCTACAGCAGCAGGGGACTTGCTACCGACGAGGACGGGGGAGGAAGACATTGCGTCTTGGCCGTGGTCGGAGGAGAGGGGGGGAGATGGCAACTGTGTGTTGGTGAAGGAGTCTGCACAAGGTTAGTCTTGAATGACGGAGATGTAGGTCAAGATGGAAGGGAATAAACATACCGGAGGAGCAACAGCAGCAGCTGTTGTTTGAAGGGAGGCTTGGAGGCGGGAGACGCGAGAGGTAGTTGTGTGTAAAAAAGGGTAACGGCTCGGCCTTGATGTGGGTGGGCTGGTCTTTACCAATTGAGCAAAAGGCGAAGTTGGGGTGATATGGGATGAAGGACCAAACATACCTTGGTAAAGACTGCGATAGATGTTGGCGGAGGGAAGGATGGGCGGAGGCAGATTCGGGGGTGGGTGGTGTATAAAGCAGTCTTGTTCAAGTTAGATCAGGACTGTGAGGACCCGCAGCATGGAAAGGAGAAATAATACCTGGGCAGCTATAATCGCTCGAAAGACTTGATGGCGATGGACTCGGGAGGAAGTTGTGTGTGAAGTTATCTTGTCCAAGTCAGCACATGCGATGCCAAGGCAAGATGGTGTAAGGGGAGGAAGCATACCTAAGTAGCCAAGGCTACTGGTGGGACTCGAAGTGAAGCTTGAAGGCCAAAGACTTGGCTCTGGGGAAGAAAAAGGCTGCTGGTACGGGTGCAGAGTCTGAGATGTGAAGTGATGAGGAGGAAAGAAAGAAGAGTAGAAGCCAGGCCAGGTTGGGAGATTATATAAAGGAGCCAGAGAGCCCTCATCCTCGAATTTGAGCATTTCCATTGTTCTGATAGCACTGGCAGTGCTCAATAGGAACTCCGACGTAATGTATTGTTGCTATTTGTCACAGGCAATAGCTCTCAGTGGAGTCACGAGCCACTCTGCTTTGTTAGTGGCCCCAAACAGGTATGAACTATGACGACAGGGCCAATGAGGGACTGAGAAGATGGACGACAATGGAGTGACAATAGCAGAAGAGGCAAAGGCAGCAGTGCACGAGGCCAAGGGACAATAGTAGGAGTAGTAAGGGGAGCAGTGCACAATGGGTTATCGGCTGTAGGAGAAGACTTGATGGATATTCAAAGGTCAAAGAAGGGAAATGAGCTTCTGATATAGAAAATCAGAGCAGTGCACAAGCTCAACAGCAACATGAGAAGAACAGTATCACAAAAGCCCCCCTGACCTGATGGCATCGAGGATGTAGAAGACCCAAAAGGGAAGAATACATGCACTTGAAATCTGCGAACTTACCTCCACACGGTGACCTTCACTCCCCCCGAATACCTTGTAGGCTCAGCGGCCCTGTACATCTCTGGCAGGGGTGTGTTGAGCTGCAGCTGAGATCTGGGCCCTAGTGGGATCTTGGAGCTAGTGATGTCTGCAGGCGGGGACAGGGGTAGCCCGGGTAGGTCGACCCGCTGTGGGAGCGGGACTTTGCAGTGTTTGTAGTTGTCGTGATGTCAAGGGGAGAGAGTGTGAGAGTGAGGAGAGGGGAGATGTGGCGGTTTATGTATATTACTGCAATGTGAAATGTGATTCAGTGCTTACCATGCTGCATGATGCATACTAAGTTTGTCTAAATAGTGGTAAAGGCTATGCACCACCGGCGTCTCGAAAGGCCGTAGCTTAGGTGGAGATGCTGGGGTCTTCGTCGTTTAAGGTACAACTACCATGCTGTGAATAGGGCCAGATCACAGTATGGTACGGCGAGATGCCTCTTGACACCATGGATGTAATCTATCACTGCATGATTGACTTATCACCAGCACATAAGTTGAATCACGGGCGCTGCGGAAGACAGAGGTGGTGGCACTTGCAAGCTATCCGGAATGGCGGTGATCATGTGAAAGACGTCGAGGCAAAGAGCCTTGGGTAGGTCACGATGTCAAAATACCGTCAGCTCAATTTCGTGGTAGTACAGTAGTAAAGTAGTACAGAGCCCAAAACACCATAGGCAATGATCACCAAGACAAAGATACGGCTGTATCTGGATTCGCAGTGACATGGCTCAATGTAACGTTTTTGCGGTTTATGGAATAGGTTAGTGCTCACGCCGCAATCCAGGAACCAGAAAACACCAAGTTGCTCCACTCAACCCGAATTTGGATGCTCTCAAAGCAGACATGGTAGCTACATCTTCTATGGGAACACCAATGCAAATATGCAGACACTTCGCAGGAGAAGCATCATTACACCTTCCACGGCCTTATTAGCTCTTTATCTTGCTTTGTACTATCCGTGCGCGTACCTGCAGGCATCCTGTCCAGTCGATTTCGCCAAAGAAAATCAAACAAGTCAGTCACTCTGCGACATCGGTACCCAGCATACACTTCAGCATCCAGACCACCGGGAAACATATTCCGCTATGCAATTATTCACATCTTGACGTCTATACCAGTATCTCCTTTCATCATAATATGCACCTGCTAACTTCTTTGTTGAAGACACCCCCTGTTTTCCCGTCGAGCTTCCTTCGAGCAAACAAACGAACCGCCATTTCGAAACCCGTTTCCGCTCCCGTCAGCTTTCTCCTCTTCCCCCTCATTTCTTCTTCGCCTTGGAAAATCCATCGTTTGAGATAGAAAAACGTTTCTTCTTTCGACTGTACGCTTTTCCTCCTCAGGACGTAACTGCATACCAGCTATCCAGATTTGTGTGGTTTCACGGCATTTGTCATGTAGCCGCGTGGAAACCCGCGTGGGAGGCGTCAAGGATGGGCGGTGTGGGAAGGGTGCCAAAAAGATGTGAGGCAGAAAACGATCGTGGGGGGGAGAGGGTGTGCTGCTAGTCATGGTATGTGTGGCTCAAGCCATGTGACGAGATGCAACCTCATACTTGCTTGAGTTTGATCTTCGGGAACTATAGCGAACAGACCAGATGCAGATATCGATTTTGGGAAATACGACGATCAGAGGGAAAACGGGTGCAAAGGATCAACTGGTAATGTCGGCTTCGGGAAGACTTGACGGAGATGAGATTGGAGGAGCTGACGGCCAACTGGTTACAGAGTGTTGTTTGCAGAAGATCGAGTTCCTTTTCAGGAGATGAACACCACGGCAATGACGAACTTTCTCACCATACAATATAATATGCTCCCGACCGAAGCCATCGTATCGAACACCCGCGTTTCCAAGTTCGGAGATCCCCTTAGATCGCCTCATCGGCTATCTCGAGGTCGCCATGCTGCACGAACCAGCTACATACATATATACATACCTTACATGACGCACTCGAGGACCTATACGTCTCCACACACGGCACGATAGACATGCATTGGTTAGAACGTCACGGAAAGCCAATTGCACATTGACGCTGGTTCGACTGAAAGGAGTAAAGGTATGTTCTTACTAGTTCTGGCTTCTTCTTCTTCCTCTTCTTCTCTTGGAGAAACAATGCAAATGGCTTATGCAAGGAGCATTCTCGGAAATGCTGTCACTTTCGTTTCTTTTTGCGGAGGTGGAATCCTTTCCGCAGACAGTGACAATTCGTCAATTACATAGACTCTGTCTCTCAGATTTACTGGAAGGTACACAGAATCACTTGATCAAGAGTGCGTGTATTATTCCGCTATGCATCGCATATATACCTGTTGTGCATCCAGCAAAGAACTTTGTACACATTTGCCCCAAGGTTTCGGTTCCAGGGGCCGAGACAACGACCGTTGTGAGAAAAGTGCCAGAGCCGTTGGGAGGAAACAAGGCTTGCAGGGGTTGTCCTCTCTTTGGACTGTGGCTAGCTGGACTTGGATTGTCTTGCATTCTCAGCCCGTTTTTATCTTGCGTGCATATCAAGATCGAACCGACACCCGGGGGCCGGGTCGATGGACAGATGAGATCAATTGAGATTTGAGATTTCCTTTTTTTTTCTCCGAGAACAGATCATATTCGATGTGTAGTATGCATGAAGCGTCATGCCCATGAACGGACGGCGCTTCCGGTTCGTTTCCCCGTTTGGTGGGCTTTTGAAGATCTTCTCGTGTTGATCTTAGATCCGATCAATGTTTCATTGCAGTAGCCAGCCTCGTTTTCAGCGGGGCCATTGTTGCAGCTGTAGGCATCTTGCTCCTTCAAACCACAATGTATTGGTGTTGATGAACCACGAATTGGCGTTGACGATGGCATCATTTTGTCTCTCCTCTGCAGTTGCTACAAACGTTCTCTCAACACGTGGACCCCTGAACTAACACACTCACGAACCATTTTGTTCCCCCCTCAAACTCTTTTATGTATCCCGTCAACGGCAATTGGGCGACTGCATGTTTGTTCAAACCCACATGATGCCCTAAAATGGCATCAGCTACATGAATGCGGCTTTGATCTGCCTCCTATTTCTGCGTGGCGTTTTCTTGTAACTTTGACTCCGGAAGAGTGAAAAGAATAGAGTGTCCTTGGTTAGAACGTCTAGGCATGGGCCGTACCGCTCACACCGTCTCTAAAAAATGTCTTTAGCTTGAACTTTACGTTGAGGTGCCTTTAGTGGATAATGATAGGTGCTTTGCAGCATGTGGCTGCTTAGTTCGCAGTTCGAGAAGCAAACGTGCGAACACCATCAGCCTACTGCAAGACTTTGCATTGACAGTCCATACTTTGAAGGAGCACGGAGTACATGCCCCCAATTGTAAGCATGTCTTTTCCAAGGTACCTGACACTGTGGATGGCTTGAGGCACTGATAAGACTCGGCCGAGAGTGTTGCGTAATGGTGCAGGGTAGCTAAACAGCCACGACAAGACACTTGCACAATGAAGACCGATGGCACTCAAAGCCACATCACATAAGACACACAGCCATGGAACGGATTTGATCAACTTTAACATGTTTTTGAAGTACCGACCAATCTCAAGCTCAGTACAACGCGTGACCATTATCGTGCCCATAAAACTCCGATCATGTCCATTCTAAATACAAGAACCCAACAACACCCAATGACGATAAGAAACACCACCATCTATGATCCTCCTACTCTAATCTCAATCCTCCCATTCCTCATCCAGTTGGTCAATCAACCGATTCTCGGCATCTCTATCCTGCTCTCGCCGACTCGGACTCGAGTATACTTGTTGATAGCCACGTCGAACGGTAATTCGTCTCAGACAAGCCGTGAAGCAGCAAAAACAGAGTTCCTATAAAACCAAAAGAGCAACCTCACCTGTCAGCCCCCAATTTCTTTTATATATAAACAAAAAAAATAACGGGGAGCAAAAAGAGAAAGGAAAATAACTCAGGGAGAGTATCGCTCGGGCTTGGAGCCAGGGAGGGGACGACGCACGCAGATGAAGCTCCAGATTCCCGCCCATAAGCTGTAGTTGGGGAGTTGTCGCCAGCCGCGCGCATGGGTTACCGTTCGGTTGTAGAAGATGCCGCCGAGGAAGTACACGAGGACTGCGATCACGACAATGAGTCCGAAGATGCTGCCTGGACCGACGCTGCCGGGCTTATGCGGCTCTGCGTGGGCGCATGCGTGCGAGGATCGGACCTCGAAGAAATAGGCGCATTCCTCTGGGTCTGTGCCAACAAAGGAGACGCTGGCAGAGGTCGTGGTTGGGTCTCGATCGCAGTGGAACGAAATGGTCGTCGACTTGCGTCTTCGCTTGTCCTTCGGCTTCGGCTCCTCCTCCACGGGCTCCTCGGGTTCCGGAACAGGTGTGTAAGCCGTCAAGTCATTCTCATCCTCGAGGTACGAGTCGCGCTGGGCGGATCGTTCGTAGATAGGTTCCGTCTTGTTAACGTCGGCGCCGCAAGGAGATCCCCCGGTGTATTGAAGAACCAACTTGCGACCACGGCTCTGTAAGTCCATTGACTCGAAACTGCCTCTACATTAGCTGGCGCATTCCTTCCGGCGCAAGACACCAATTTGTGTATGCTCAAACCAACCCTATCGAGAAGACCTCGCCTCCCACCATGTAATAAGCGCTCACGTTCTGCCACAAAGGCGGCTCGACACCGACGACGTTTGTGACTGGCTCTACGACAGGACCGCAGATGTTTAATGTGAAGTTCTTGCCGTAGTCGTAGCCCTTTGAGAAGTAGTCCTTCGTCACGGCGTACTTCTTTGTGTTCTCATCGGGGACGACGGCCATGTCAGGTCGTAGATCGAAGAAACCACCCATGCCGGTATGTGAAGTCGCTGTACATTGTGGGACTTGGATCGTGGTTGTTGGTTGCTCTGCGACTTGAGCGCTCGCGGAACCGAGTAACGATAAAGCGAATGGTAATGCTTGGAAGCGCATGATGATGGACTCGATGGATGATGGATTCGGATCGTAGGAGGATATTGAATCGTTGGAGTATTGAAGCGAAGACGAATGGATTGGATTGGAATAGAAGTCGGGACAGATCTACTGTCTAGTTGACTAGAGCTGTATGATTGCGATAAAGCCTATCATCAATCAAAAAGAATGGTCACCAAAAAGGGGCTGATAATGAAGGGACAGTAAGTAAGCGGATCACAGAGAAGACACAAACATATAGTTTCAAGTCGAGTCGCGAGGGTTTTGGCGATATGGAGCTGGAGATGGAGATGTATTCTCCCTGATTACGCGTTGTGGTCCCCGGCTCCTGTTGCAATCCCCAAAACCTCAGACTGTCTTTTCCACAAATAGTAAAACCCGCCCTTGCCTTGCTCTACACCCCTTGACCGGAGAATTACAAGACACATGGGGCTTAAATCTGTGGCGACGCATGTGGCTGGTGCTTGGCCCCTTTGTGAGAGGATATGCTTCAATATCGGGACAAGTGTTTGTCCGGCAGCATCATAGACTTTTGTGCCTTGAAGATTGAAGATGTATCGATCTCTTCTGAACCATGATTTGGTCTAAATTTTGGTCAAAACGTGTAAGATGACGAGTTGCGTATAACAATCTCTAAGTAAGCTATAAGAAGTTTATTTAAATGCAGTCAGATATCTATTTATTGCCAAACAAATCTATTGCCGACTTCCGTCATGTTAGTGAAACTACCTTACCTGTCCAAGCTCTGATTTGACAATTGACCTGAGACAACTGCCATTCCCGAATACGCGAATACGACAGGGGAGCAGCGGGCCCGAAAAAGAATACCCCCAAGTCACTTCGCGTTGATTAGATTAAGCTAATTCTGTGTAATTTCGTCACGACTCCCACAGACTTGACTTGACTTTTTGCGTATTCTTGCAAAGAGTTGATCTTGTTTCGTGAGAACAAGAGTCCTCGTTGTTTGACTAATATTCTTTTGGTATCTGAACTTAAAAAGACTTGAAGCCCCTTATCTGAGTTCGTCAAATCTCAACCATGGCTGTCAAAGATAAACAGCCGCCTTCAGAGGAGCAACACGGCTACGAGTTCTTTGGCCCGTAAGTTCACGTCATCTCTTTACCTTATTCTTCAAATCATAACTAACAATTCTCAGTCCTGGCGCCTTTGTAATCTCGTTCTTCCTCCCTATCCTCGTATACGTCTTCAACTTCGTCTGCAACGACATCTCAGGATGCCCCGCGCCATCTCTCCTGCACCCAAAGACCCTATCGCTCGATGCCTTGAAACACGAAGTCGGATGGCCAAGCAATGGCGTCGCTGGCCTGGTTAGCTGGAAGGGAACCGCCGCTGTCGTGGGATACAATGTCCTCTCCCTGATCCTGTACCGTGTTCTGCCCGCGATTGAAGTTGAGGGTACAGAGTTGCGCTCTGGAGGAAAACTCAAGTACCGATTTAACAGTTCGTCAAACCTGAGAATGATGAGAGGACGAAGTTTCTAACACTTTTCGCAGCTTTGTACTCTAGCACTTTCACCCTGGCTGTCCTTGCCGCTGGAACCGCTGCTCAGGGTGCCGAGTTCCCGGTCTGGACCTTCATGTCGGAGAACTTCATTCAGATCCTTTCCGCGAACATCATCTACTCCTACCTCGTGTCCACCTTCGTCTACGTTCGAAGCTTTAGCGTCAAGCCCGGAAATAAGGAGAACCGCGAGCTTGCTGCTGGAGGCCACTCAGGAAACATGTTGTATGATTGGTTCATCGGTCGTGAACTGAACCCCCGTATTTCGATCCCTCTCATCGGTGAGGTTGACATTAAGGAGTTCCTTGAGCTTCGACCTGGAATGATGGGCTGGATTATCATGAACTGCTCTTGGTGCGCTCAGCAGTATCGCAACTATGGTTTCGTGACCGACAGCTCCATCCTCATCACGGCTGTTCAGGCTCTGTATGTCTTCGACTCTTGGTGGAACGAGCCCGCGATTTTGACTACCATGGACATCACCACCGACGGCTTCGGTATGATGTTGGCTTTCGGCGATATTGTTTGGGTTCCATATGTCTACTCGCTGCAGACCCGATATCTCTCCGTCCACCCTATCTCTCTCGGCCCTCTCGGACTAGCAGCTATGCTGGGTCTCATCAGCCTTGGCTTCTACATCTTCCGCTCAGCCAACAACGAGAAGAACCGCTTCCGAACCAACCCCGACGATCCCAGAATCTCTCACCTCAAGTACATCCAGACCCAGAAGGGCAGCAAACTTCTCACAACGGGCTGGTGGGGAATCGCTCGTCACATCAACTACCTGGGCGATTGGATCCAGTCGTGGCCCTACTGTCTTCCCACCGGTATCGCCGGCTATCAGATTCTCAGCGCCGGAACTCATGCCGAGGGCGCCTACGTTATGCGAGACGGTCGAGAGGTTATCCAGGGAGAAGCTAAGGGATGGGGCATGCTCATCACTTACTTTTACATCCTCTACTTTGCTATCCTCCTCGTTCATCGCGAGCGACGTGACGACGACAAGTGTCACCGCAAGTACGGCAAGGACTGGGAGGAGTACCGTAAGATTGTTCGGTACCGAATCATCCCTGGTATCTACTGATTTATGAATGGGGTTCGAGTTGAGTTCAGATAATTAGACCGAGTACCACGACGCTTAGAGGACGTTGGCGGTATGACGGCCCGAGGAGGGAAAAAGTGTATTCTATGGAGTTGATGATGGCATTGATTCATGTCATGGGCTGTGGGGTATCGTGATGATCCTAGAAAGGATGAAATCGCATAGAGGGAGCTTACAGACTTGCCTAGAAGGGCAGTAAGCTACCACAGAAAGCTACTTAATAATGATTTGACCGTTTAAACCAACCTGCATCTGCATACCACCCAAACTCTTGCTGCTGTGCCTTTGACTTACAACGTAGCATAGCATAGCTTCCTGATCCCAGGCATCCAAGGAACAGCGCCAACTCAAGAGCCCAACAGGGCACCCTTCACACTGGATACAGCTATAGAATAATAGAACTCTTGATAATCTGACCATTTCGCCAAGAATACAAGATCATCACGACTTGGAATCAAATGGAGACGGGCTCTAGGCCCGACATTCCGCGGTGGTTCTTCGGACGCAGACGATCGCTGGGGTCGGGTTCTTTGGATGCGGGGAAGAAAAAAGGTTCCAAGGGGCGGGGGAGCAAGGGCATCGTGGGGAATTAGTGATGGATGATGATGATGACGGGGAAATAAAATCTGGTGTTGTTTCGGCAATTGAAGGGAGCCCAGCAAATTCACCGAAAAGATACTCCGTCCTTTTGTAATTTCGTGCAAGGACTCATGCGTGTGGGCAATTGGGGCGGTTTAGACTTCTTTTCCTTTATTTAGGGTTTTCTGACTTTGATTAATTGCAGGATCTGGAGAGGGCATGACCTTGACTCGGGTAAATTTAGCTATGTCGATCACGGTTCTGAGCTGACGAGGTGCACTCTGTAGTGTAACGTTAGGTCCAGTTCGTATTGGGAATTTATCAGATGAGATCAACACTCTCATGATCCAAGAGGCCACAGACTTACAGCACCATCAGTCCAGTCCAGTTCTTGTTATGGGTAAACAAAGGGATAATTCTGTTCGGGTCTGGTCCGAAGAGAGACGATGTGACGTCAAGATACTCCAGTCCAAATACTACATCCTCTTTCTTCCCTTCACATACACGCATGTAAGTCGATGGTCAGACGAGTCTTCAATGATCCTTTGGGTCTAAACCGCCTTCAACATCGGCCCTTTTACCCCACGACCCAAGAAAAAGAGCCTGTTCAATGCCGCGTTCACGACAATTGTCCAATACCAGCCGTGATCGACCCTCCCCAGCAACAGCCTGCAGTTCAAGTCAACGCATGCTGTGGGGTACATTGACACAGCATTTGATGACGATGAACCTCGCAGTGAATATTAATCTCTGCTAAGCTTCGGGAGAGGCGGCCCCCGTCCGTGAAGGAAGGGATGTGCAGTGTCCGGTGCTTGTTAGTGGAGTAGCATTTAGACAGGGTTTGGATATGTACTGAACTTAGACTACTGCACTGTAGCTGTCGTGCGTGTTCTTCGCTGTAGCTGCACGTGGTGATAATGTTTAATTTGTGAATATATAAATGCTAAATACCACCTCTTTTCTGAGGCTTCTCCAGTTTCTTCACACTCGTCGATAAGTTCTTCGTTGTGGCTTGCTCCGTTTAACTTTGGTCCCTTCATTCCAATATATTGGACTAGCCTGTCAGTTTACTCTCCCTCAATGTTAAATCGACGACATTGATTCCTCTTATCAGGTACAAAGCCTCACCAAAATTATAGATAATATATTATAGGAAGACACAATCGTAATGAAGCTGAATTGGGTCGCCGCAGCCCTCTTTTTGGGTGCTGCTGGCACTGATGGTGCAGTTGCACTTGCTTCTGAAGTTCCAGACACTTTGGCTGGCGTCAAGGTCAGCTTTTACCATTTCCTCATCTAATCTCAGCCTTGTCACCATATCGCCCTTGTTAGCTCGGACGCTACGCATTAAATCACGATCATTTCCTCCCTTGCAGCCTTGTTCCTTTTCGCGATCTTCCCTCAACGCCCTTAGCCTACACAAAAACCCCCGAGACAGTCTCTCATTGAGTCTTTCGACATCAAGTTGCTTCTCAAGTGTGCATCTATCTGCGTGGCTTTCTACTTCTGCCTCTAGACCACCATCCTGTGCGCAATTGACCGCTTGCTCAATCTCAAACCTTGTTCGAATAAACTTTGTATTCGAGAGGCTCAATCGCAAAAATGCGCCTTTCACTAATACCGACGTTATGCGCGACGGTGGCTGCTGTGACGGTTGTTGACCAGAATACTGACACTCAAAAGGTTGTCACGAGAGATACACTCGCACACTCACCTCCTCACTATCCTTCACCATGGAGGGATCCTAATGCCGTTGGCTGGGAGGAAGCTTACGTCAAAGCTAAGAACTTTGTGTCCCAGCTCACTCTCCTCGAAAAGGTCAACTTGACCACCGGTGTTGGGCAAGTAACTTCTCAAGAACAGCGCATCCTGGCCTCGTCAACTAACAACTTCTCAGATGGCAAGGCGAACGCTGTGTAGGAAATGTGGGATCAATTCCTCGTCTTGGTATGCGAGGTCTCTGTCTTCAGGACGGACCTCTTGGAATCCGTCTTTCCGACTACAACAGCGCTTTCCCTGCTGGCACCACAGCTGGTGCTTCTTGGAGCAAGTCTCTCTGGTACGAGAGAGGTCTTTTGATGGGTACTGAGTTCAAGGAGAAGGGTATCGATATCGCTCTTGGTCCTGCTACTGGTCCTCTTGGTCGCACTGCTGCTGGTGGACGAAACTGGGAGGGCTTTACCGTTGACCCTTATATGGCTGGCCACGCCATGGCCGAGACCGTCAAGGGTATCCAAGATGGAGGTACCGTTGCTTGTGCTAAGCATTACATCGCAAACGAACAAGGTAAGCCAATTGGATGAGCTGGGGTATTGACAGAGAACTGACACCTTTGTAGAGCACTTCCGACAGAGAGGCGAGGTTCAGTCCCGCAAGTACAACATCTCCGAGTCTCTCTCCTCCAACCTGGACGACAAGACCCTGCACGAGCTTTACGCTTGGCCCTTTGCTGACGCCGTCCGCGCTGGCGTCGGTTCCATCATGTGTTCTTACAACCAGATCAACAACTCGTACGGTTGCCAGAACTCCAAGCTCCTCAACGGTATCCTCAAGGACGAGATGGGTTTCCAGGGTTTTGTCATGAGCGATTGGCAGGCTCAGCACACCGGTGCCGCTTCTGCTGTCGCTGGTCTCGATATGACCATGCCTGGTGACACTGAGTTCAACACTGGATTCAGCTTCTGGGGTGGAAATTTGACTCTCGCCGTCGTTAACGGAACCGTCCCTGCCTGGCGAATTGATGATATGGCCCTGCGAATCATGTCTGCCTTCTTCAAGGTCGGAAAGACAGTTGAGGACCTCCCCGACATCAACTTCTCCTCCTGGACCCGCGACACCTTCGGCTTCGTCCAAACATTTGCTCAAGAGAACCGCGAACAAGTCAACTTGGGGGTCAACGTCCAGCACGATCACAAGAACCACATCCGTGAGTCCGCTGCCAAGGGAAGCGTCATTCTCAAGAACACCGGCTCTCTTCCCCTCAACAAGCCCAAGTTCCTCGCTGTCATTGGCGAGGACGCCGGTCCCAACCCTGCTGGACCTAACGGTTGCGGCGACCGTGGATGCGACAATGGTACCCTGGCTATGGCTTGGGGCTCAGGAACTTCTCAGTTCCCCTACTTGATCACCCCTGATCAAGGCCTCCAGAACCAAGCTGCCCAGGACGGAACTCGATACGAGAGCATCTTGAACAACAACCAGTGGGCTCAGACACAGGCTCTTATCAGCCAACCCAACGTTACCGCTATCGTTTTCGCAAACGCCGACTCTGGTGAGGGCTACATTGAAGTTGACGGCAACTTCGGCGACCGCAAGAACCTCACCCTCTGGCAACAGGGAGACGCGCTCATCAAGAACGTCTCATCCATCTGCCCCAACACCATTGTCGTTCTCCATACCGTTGGCCCTGTCCTGTTGGCCGATTACGAGAAGAACCCCAATATCACCGCCATCGTCTGGGCTGGTCTTCCCGGTCAAGAGTCTGGAAACGCCATCGCTGATATCCTCTACGGCAAGACAAGCCCTGGCCGATCTCCATTCACTTGGGGCCGCACCCGTGAGAGTTACGGTACCGAGGTTCTTTATGAGGCGAACAACGGCCGTGGCGCTCCTCAGGATGACTTCACTGAGGGTGTCTTCATTGACTACCGTCACTTCGATCGACGATCTCCTAGCACCAATGGCAAGAGCGCTCCCAACGACACCGCTGCCCCTCTCTACGAGTTCGGTCACGGTCTGTCTTGGACTACTTTTGAGTACTCTGACCTCAACATCCAGAAGAACGTCAACAGCACCTACTCGCCTCCTGCTGGCCAGACCATCCCCGCTCCAACCTTTGGCAACTTCAGCAGGAACCTCAATGACTACGTGTTCCCCAAGGGTGTCCGATACATCTACAAGTTCATCTACCCCTTCCTGAATACTTCATCATCCGCCAGTGAGGCATCTAACGATGGGGGTGAATTCGGTAAGACTGCTGAAGAGTTCCTACCTCCCAACGCCCTCAACGGTTCAGCTCAGCCTCGTCTTCCCTCTTCTGGTGCACCAGGTGGTAACCCTCAACTGTGGGACATCCTGTACACCGTCACAGCCACAATCACCAACACAGGCAACGCCACCTCCGACGAGATTCCTCAGCTGTACGTCAGTCTCGGTGGCGAGAACGAGCCCGTTCGTGTCCTCCGCAGTTTCGACCGTATTGAGAACATTGCTCCCGGCCAGAGCGCCATCTTCAACGCTCAACTTACCCGCCGCGACCTGAGCAACTGGGACGTGAATGCCCAAAACTGGGTCATCACTGACCACCCTAAGACGGTGTGGGTTGGAAGCAGCTCTCGCAAGCTGCCTCTCAGCGCTAAGTTGGAGTAAGGAAAGGCAGACAAGGGTAATGTTTTGGACTGCAATCTTTTGGGAGGACATAGTAGCCGCGCGCCAGTTACGTCAATGGCCGGTGAAGTTATTTTCGTTTAGTATGATGAATAGAATCACGCACTATTTGAACTGGCTTTACTGTTCCTCGTGATGTCTTTCTTCATTGGGTTGCCTACAGCCTCCAACTTAGTTCGTACTCGACGCGAAGAATATCGTGCCTACCCAATTGCCATTGAAGATCCATCACCTTCCATCGAGTGACAATCTATCAACTTATGCGCATTGAACATAGATAGGCTATTTCGGGTTTCCGTTTGGCTCAAGCGATAATATACCCAACTCTGCGACACATTAGAGTATTCCTCGCGATGACTTCCGTACCCTAAGTAGCATAATATACCCACCATTGTTATCCATTTAGAAGAGAAAGAAAGTATTTGAGATATTTTAAAAGTCAAAGTTGTAAAGTAGTGACAGAAAACATTATTTATATAGCAAGTATTCACTTGCAAGGAAGAACGGTAACATGTGAGGCAATTCAATGAACTGGCGAAAGTATTAACGGAAGACACGGCGTGTCTCGGCGAGACGTCATTTCTTATTCTTGACGTTATAGATATCCGCCTGTTTGGAACTTGTAGCACCATGGGCCCTTCTTCCGCCGCTGCTACGAAACGAATGTTGTCATTGGGAAATACAGAGGATTCTCGAGTCATATATCAGTTATCTCGTAAGGATTTATCCTGTGAATTCGATTCTCCTGAACTAGCTGTAATGAAATTAAATGATCTTTTCTGCCCAAATACCAGATATACTCATGAATACCAAGAGTAGCCTGGATGAGGTGATAGGTACGTTGAGATTATGGATTGGCACTGCACTCAAAGCTTCTTGCTTCGGGGTGCAAGGGTCGAGACGACGAATTAATTTAAACGTATAGGCTTCTTCAGAACCTCCTAATATGTGTCGCAAAGTAAAAACGTCATTCCATTTTACTTCTTGGCTGTGTCTTCGTCGTTGGATGGAGAGGGGGTCGGGGTGTTGGAAGAACGGATCATGGATACTTCGTAATTTTGAGTCTGAAAAGCTTATCCGTGAGCACAATACTAGCTTGAACTCGATAGAGAAATTTATAAATAAGTTGGGTAAGCAGAGGTGAAGCAGGTGACTTCAAAATGGAGGTTTGGGAGGATATGGCAGATCCGATGACGCGTATGAGGCTGGAAGCACCAAATGGGATGCGGCATTCTGAAAATGACACCCAAAAAAGGGCCAAATGTGAGTTCAGTCATGTTAGCTCTTTCGGTCATGTGAGCTAGCAACATAGCTGTGGAAGAGCTCTAACCAAAATCATAAGAGCAATGATGCATTGTGAGTGTGAGATTGGGTATTCTGAATACGTTAAGAATCCTGAAGTATAAACGGGGGCAAGGGGGCATCGAAGTAAATGGGGATAGAGACCACACAAGGGTCGATGCCAAGATGAATAAAAAGTAGAAGGCTAGACTTAGTCGTTGGAAACTGGGATGAGAGTCAGACCATTAGAACCCGGAAGTTGTAACTTGCCTCAAGACGTCACACAAACGGCTGGTTAAGCGCCAGTCAAATGCAAAGAACGGAAACTTCACGCCTGTCTTCACGTGTGTAAATGAGATTTGGGCAGGAAGTTCTGTATTTCTTTCCGGCAAGTTGCCTCCTGAATGCCCTGAGGGCAGCATGATCGATCGAGTACATGTCCAAGAGATAGCTTGACAAGCAGGTGTAGCGTCGGCAGATACCATGGATGCCTTAAATGGTAGCTTAAGCCAATGATCACTAGAAAATCATACGTCAGAAGATGACTCGCAACTTTAACCGAGAAGGGGCATTGGAACGAACCTTGCATTTCGACTTGGGGGGCACAGGCCTGACAGTCATGAAAAGAACATTGTCTTTCCGAACTTGATAGCCAACAAATATCTGACCTGGGCCATCGACCTTTCTGTTGCATTCCTTGCATCTCGACTGAATGTCCTTGAAATGAGGCAGCCCCATGAACATCATCTTTTCAGCAACTCGCATCTGAGTTGAATACTTCTCCTGTGGTATATAGAATGAGGCGTACATTGTGGGCTTTGGATTGTGCTCTAGGCTTGATCAGTATTGATAAGTCAATGCTGACGTTAAGCTCGTGCCTCCATGCTTCTGAGACATGTCTAGAGATGCATGTCTGGACAAGGGTGATGACGAACCTGGAGTGTCTCGATGTATGGCGTATACAATAATTGCGGAAGCGGTTTTGGCAGTCTCTGCTCCGACCAGGGGCTCGTAAAAGTTCTTCGGGGAAACGTCAGAGTTCTGGAAAGGGGACGTGCAATGTGATCCGGGAGTTGAGGGGGATTGAGTTCATATCGGACGAGCCATGGGCAACCCGCTGATGGAGAAGTCAGATGAGGAACTTGTACGCATACACAAGTAACCATTGGTATTCAGATCTAACAGTATGATTCGTTTTCCCAATGGTTGGAAACTTGCAACCCTATTGATCGGAAGACGTTACCCTTGGATCTTGAAGGTGGTTCGCATTGGCAGCATTTTGATTTTCCATGACTAGAGATAATACCACACTCTATTCCTGCCTCCTGGCGCTTGGGTTGAGCCATTCTTCGATAATTCAAGCTGTTCCAAAGAAGTCATAGTCAATGACCCGTGGCAAAACGTGTCTTCGTGCAACAAAACAACTGCCGAAAGGAAGAGAAAAAGAACGATCGTCAGTCATACAGTCTCTGATAGCGAAGCAGTTCCTACCGAAGAAACACTTCAACGTCTTTGTGCCACGTTACTGCTTGTATGCATCCACTTCACCCAATCTAACCAGCAATCAAATCAAATGCCGATTAATTGAGAATGGAATTCTTCATGGAATCGGTCCGATGAAGGCATCCTGAAAGGATACCAGAGTATGTGGTCTGATTTGCCTATTGTAAAGTTGATATGGTCACACAATCGGCTATGCAGAAGATTGCTTGGCTGGCAGTTCCTGGGATTCGATGAGTACGCTTAGCTGAGCATTCCATAACCCCGGGCGGCGCAAAGTGAGATCTCAAACTGGTAGCTCTTGCGAAGATGTGTAGGAAGGACAATGTGCAAGGGTCAAGGTCATATTTAAATGCTTCGACACCCGCTCCCAAGGGATGTCGCTGAGATAGACGCAGCTGAGAGACAGATGACGGCGGGCCCGATTGTTGTCAATCATCAATGAGTCAATGTCGGTATGGTGTTGGTTCAGGTAAGAAGCCTCGTTATCATGTTCTATGTTGCGTTTGTGTATGACTGACGGGTTGAAAGCAGTGCTTGCGAGTGAGGGCATCGACGATCGTTTGGTGGCTCAAGAAATCGGATTGCCTGCGATTGATGAGTACTTGTCCTTTCATAGCCGGTTAGGCACCAAGCTTGTACCTCTGTTAGATCTGGGCGAACTATGGCTGCCCATTTGGTCTGATGGCCTTGGTTCACCCCAAGCCGCCTCCAATGTTGGAGTGTCGTCTTACTCGCGCTGATCACATCACATCGCTGGTTTGGCCGTGCCTCAGGAATCTACGCCATCACCGCGTTTTGTCGCCAACATTAACTCGAAAATGGCTGAGAGAGTGCGCAAGTCTGCTGTATTCAGACTGATGCTGTCGTGGCTCCCGCCGAGTCCATTAACATAGGGATCTATGTTGGCCTACCCTCAGGTTAGTTTGTACTATCAGTCGTGATGCGTGTCAGCTAATCAAATCCAAGAATAAACGAGACGAAGCACGACTGACGTGACAAAGTGTAGGAAGGTCGTCATTTGATGATCCGGGCGGAATCGTTATCTGCTTTGGTGTTTGTTTACGAACATCTCCAAGACGCGGTCGTACTGGGTACCGCAAGTTCATGCACGGTAGTGCAACGACTTTGTACAGCACTGGGTACGGTCATATGATATCGGCAGTTGTTTTTTTGGATCCAACATGTGTTGTTAGTTGCGAGATGGAAAATCACAAAAGGCCGTTGCGTTGTAGGGGGAAGGCGGCAAGGTGCATGAGCGACAAAGTGGGACTAAAGCTCAAAAGGAGCCAGGGAAGAGGGCGGGAGCTTGTTGAGAAAAGTGGTCGACTGCCTGAGAGGCCCCCAGACACGGTTGGTTCCTCTTACCTTGGCAAATATCAAAAACATGCTATCTTTCATCTCCTCTCCCAACGACTGCTCGTGACCACTTTCACTGCCTAAACTTGCACAACAACAACAATAACAATAACATCATGTTTCAAGTGAGGCTGTCCCTAGATTGCTAAGGGTGCGTCGCAAGCATGTCGAGGGTTGCAATAACAAACACTCCAGCATAGACCGATTCTCCCTTCCGCGGTGTCTACAGGCGCTAACTGCCAATGATCAACCATTGGGCTTCATTTTCTATCATCCTTGCTCTCTCCATCCATCAGGCTTCTATGTCATGAGAACAAGATGAAGCCTTGAGAGCCTCAAGCAACCAACACGGATATCAGTTGCCTCGTGAATTCTCCGATATTGTGACATGTTCGTAATCTGAAGCACAAGAGCAACTGCCTCATTGTTACTGCTACGTGCCAACAATAGATGCTGAGAGAAATAGATCCCCATTAACGCAAATCGCCATGAGACCTTGTGCTTTTCATCTAGGAGGTCTTTTGACAAACACTGCACTTGTCCTGGGTCCAGAAGGCGTCTTGGCCAGTTACATGGTTGCCTTGCCGGCATTGAATTTGAGCGCCGCAAACAACCTTCAGCTTTGTCACGAACGCCCGGTTAAATCTCTCAAGATCAAAGAACGACTCATACAAGCTATCTCTCAGCGAGCACAGAAAATGAAATAGCAGAAGCATGCAACTCAAGTGATCAAGCTACGACATTAATCGCTACACGAGCACAATCACAGTCACAACATGGAGAACAAATGAGGCTCAAGGCTTGAAATTTGGACCCCAATATTTTCTGTTTGGTGGCTGCCTCATATCCTTCGGTACTGTTTGAGATGTGGAAAGGGTTAATTAACCAAGAGGGAGGGGGTGGTGCCAATATAATTACTTGAGTTGAGTCAGACAACTAGCAAGATGTGGGAAGAGCCAATGATGTGAGTCGACTCTGAAAGCTCTCAAGTTTGTAACTGTTAAGAACCTAACTGGCAATGATTGCTGAGCGAGCTTGTCGTCAAATCCACCAAAGGGGCCTTAGAAACGAATCTCAACCATACTCTACCATAGCGTTGACATGAGGCTCATTCCTCTCCGGCAAAATTAAGATGACAGCGAGGTTTTTGCTGCGCCGCATTGTCTATCACGGCTGGCAGAGGGAGCCACGGTGTACAGCCAGGCAACATTTGTGTCCTTGGCTCCCGGAGTATTACAATATCAAGCATACTATGGAAGTCCAGCCTGCGTGTAACTTAAGTGAACAGAGCTACACGAAAACAACTGGATTAAGTCTCTAGCGATTCTACCTGATCTCGGCTAATTCATGCCTTGACCTCAGTATCGAGGATTGGGGGGCGCTGAGCCCAAAACGTATATAGGATTGGCAATCTCCCCCGATATACAGCTGTCAAAACGCAGTTTGAAGAACTCTCTTGAGTAAGTTCCGATATTGATCGACTTAAAAGTCTTTTGAATCATTGACATATCTTATTATACATTCACTTTGGCAAGTACACATACTCTTGTCACGTATCTAGTCTTCGCACTTATATCTGGGAGACTACCATTTCCATAATACACTCTTACCATATCTTTCATTATGGGCAGCGGCAAAAGCAGCGGCACTCGGAGTAGTAAAAGTAGCAGCACGTCTCGTCCGGAATGCAAAGAGCACAAGTGTCATGAGCAGGTAGCGAGATTTAAGCCTAGTAAGGAATATTCAATCTACTGCGATAAGCGTGAGCACAACCCCAAAGTTCCTACGGAATCAGAGACTTATTATTATTAGATGCTTGTAAATTCGTACCTAGCTGCAGGGTTATCAAGCGTTCAAAAGATAGATTCTGTACCAACCGTAAGTAGATAGCCTGCCGATTCCTCTTTGTAAGACAGCTGACTCCTTTTAGACTCTGAGTGTGATTGGCATAGATGCAATACAAAAGTCTTGGACGTCGAAGGAGGTGACTTTAAATACTCTGATATTGGCCACGCCATTTGGCTCTGTCGCGATCGTAAGTCACTTTCCCCAGGCCGAGTCCTAAGCCCAGATGCTGATATTCCTAGACTCCTGTAAGGCGAAAGATAAAGACAAGCAATGCTATGAGCAGCGCGACAAGAACTCGCAATATTGCACAGAACACTCCAAAGAGTTCCAGTGCAATTTCCCGAAATGCGATTCCGACCGGGATGATTCTTCGCGATACTGTAAGAAACACCATTGTGAAGTGGCTGACTGTCACCGTCGAACATTCATCTTACCTCGAGATATGGTGGGCCGAGATGGACGGCGGTGCATTCGACATCAACGTTGTATTGCCCCCGGAGATTGCAAAAATTACTCTCTTTTGAATGCCGAGAGAATCCCAACGAAGCTCTGTGCGAACCATGGCGAATGCCAATTTTTACACGGCTGCGACGCAATTGTCCAAGGAGACTCGAGATTCTGTACTGAGCATCAGTGTGATCAACTGAACTGCCTGCAGCCGCGGGATGTTCATAACAACGTGACTATGAGATGGTGCTATATGCGTAAGTATCTGCTTCCCATGTCTTTGCAAAACTAACATTCCTATGTAGACCGATGCTCTGCCCCAGGATGCCCCCACTGTGCTGAGGGTCATGGCCACGCCCACTCCCCGAAATGCTTCCGACATACTTGTCAGATAGGAGACTGTTCAGAAATTGTCAAAGACAGCAATCCCAACTCTCATTTCTGCCAGACTCATGCCTGCGCCGATCCTGCATGTCCCAGTGAGTCAACAATACCTGGTGGGTATTGCATGACCCATGCATGCACCATACAAGGCTGTCGTGCGCCCCGAGAAATAGGATCTCCATTCTTCGCCTCCTTCTGCAGACTCCATGGGGATGAGAGACGAGAGGAAGAAATGAGCTATGTGTACACCGCTGCTCCTTCTCGAGCAACATCTCGCTCGGGTAGCAGGGCCAATAGCTATGTCGACCATCGAAGAATGCCGAGGAGATTTGCTGACCAGGAATACCATTATCCAACATATCGGGATCCGGTCCAGTCTGCAGAGGCTTATCGTCGATATGGTGGCATGGACAGAGAGTACATGGCAAGGCCAAGAGTAAATTGGGCGGACTATGAACCGTACCCTTAACCAGGCTAAGTTCACTGAAAGGCGTCCTTAGGGTCTCACACAAGATGGGGATTTGGGGAAGAAGATTTTGGTAACTGGAATATGACAAGGAGTTAGGGTGGATACGTCACAAGTCATGAACAGCACCTAGCATTGCGGTTACATGATATACTGTTTCTTGAGGGCAGGTTATAGGTTGTTCAAGCATAGTTAGACAGATAGATACAGCTGGACCTAATGGGTTCGAGACCTGACCATCTGGTTCACAAGGCTCGATGTGGGGAGGGCGGCAGGGAAGCCGTGTTGTACAGCATATACTCGAGAAGACCCCAGTAGATGTCAGATATTCTTGGATTTAAGCTTAGTTATTTATGTCTTGATAAGCTATTGATCCCTGCTGAAATGTGATGAAGCCTGCCGAGTGTAACACGGGACAGTTTGGGGTGACTCCTGAACAGGTAGGTAGTGGAGACGCTTGTGGAGTCTTGAATATGATCTCGCTTCTAATCCAAGTATCTTCAGAATGTCTTTCTTGGAAATGACTTTCTTTCCTCCATAGATGCCCCTATTCTCCGTGTTTGCGTCGGTCGGGCATGACGTGCTTGTGTTTCGGGAGGAGAAGCTGAGTCAGCTACATTTCCGCTGACGTCTGGGTATTACATCGTCATCCCTCGATTTCTCATTCGTTTCATCGAGGTGCTTTCAAGAGTCGTTTCGATCACGATGCTCCCTGATACGCCAGGTAATATCCGTCTCTTCGGTAGTCTCCTTGGGTGTCTTCTTAGCGATCGCGCGCGGGGGCTTAGCCTGCTTGTGGGAGATCGTGTCGGGCTTCTTGGAGATACGTGGCTGGATCTTGGGCCCGCAGATGGGCCTGTTGATGATCTGGCCGTTGTAGTCGTAGATCAGATTTGAGTACCCAGGGTAATGGCCGTTAAGTCTAATACCTGAGAGACGGAACCTTTGGGCTCGGAGTCCTTTGTTGATGGCCATCTTGTCTGCGGTTTTGTGATTTTGTGATGGTTTAGTGGTAGTGAATTTGAAGGTCAGATGATGAAGATAGAAAGGTTTTGATTCTTGTGCTTGGGAGATGAGCGTATTTATACCTGTACATAGATTTTCAAGTCGTTTGTATGAAAGTTTGGTATTTTGACTTCGTTGTGAGTTATGATGTAAGAGCAAAGTATAACGATAGAATCCGTCACGAAAGTTTACAATAGACTGTGATGTCACAGCATCAATTATCTAAATAACTCGATGCAATTTTTTTTTGCAATTTAACTTGTATTAATGCTATTGGGCAACTGCAGGAAATGGGTTGTTTTCTATGTCAGGTTAGGATTTTGATAGGCCAGGCCACCTCGCAATACAATTCACAAAAAACTTCAACCTTAATAGAAGATATCCAATATCAGCACAACAAGTATCGAAAGCTTTTACTTCTCAGTTTGCCCTAAGGGTTTTCACTTACGTCAAACTTGCCCTTGGTAAAGAACTGAAAAAGGATAAACGCCCCAAATTTTTGGTTTATCACCTCTTCTTCCTAATGAAAGCTCAACTTTTGGGACACCTTTTAGGCATCTGAGATCAGTACTTTTATTTTGTAAGCAAAGTTGACTCAAAGAAACCAATCTTGTAGAGGGGCTAGGCAAACACAGGGCCGAGTGAATAAACTGCAATCGTCTACCATAGCTGCATACGGCGTCACCAGCAAAATAGTTTCATTACGTTGCCCTTTCGATTACACTGCCGAATCAGGAACAAGAACTAACTCCCCCGCGTCTTACCTTTACAGCAAAACCACAGATTATGTTCCATCGGCAGACCATCGTCACCGAGGCAATTTGGTGAAGATTTGGGTTCATGAAACTGGCATGGCTTCTTTTTGGGCCAGTCTTCCCGGGAATCTGTGAGAGCTTCGTGGAGTTTATTTCTGACTAGAAAGTTTTATGTAAAATGGCAAGGCATAGGTAAGATAGCCATGGTCTTGTTGAGACATGACGTGGTTGCGGTACCTTCCCTGGGCAGGAGAATCTTAACTTGGGCGATGGCGCCTAATTTTGTCTTGAAATATGTTTGGCAGATGAAAAATATTCAAATGACAGGATTTTTGGTTGAAATGCTCTGAGGGTATTTTAGTTACTGATACTCTTTTATCATTCTGTTACCTGGCGATGAATTATCATGAGCTTTTAACCGTCCTTCTTTTATCTCCTAATCACCATATCTATGAGCTTACCTCGATACCATCCGCACAACGTCCTTGACCAAGATCTTAGGATCAACAATAGCAATTCAATAACTCACTAGCAAAACCTCAATTTATTTCTCGATACAAGTCTTGTGCTCCAAGTACAGCAAGAACTGTCAACGGTGATCAGATATTGACTTCATTTTGACATACCCTAGACTTTGGGCCATGGAGTAGCGGGGACAGGGAGGTTTCAGGGCATTTTCCTCTTTCAACCGCCACCATCGTCAGGTATGACTTCAGACGAATGTCTTACTATGCCAATGCAGAATAGAGTTCAGTCAATCTCAGATCGAACCATCCCCCAAAGCACGATCCATCCTAAGACCGACATTTCACATGCAGCTCCCGAAAGCCTGGGACTCCAAAGTGGAGCAGTCCGGCTTCCCCCCGATCCGAGAAGTTGGATGAACAAGCCCGTTTCAGCTCCGCCAAGAAAGATCCAGCCAAGCAATATTAATCAATGTTATACATATAAAATAATCATAAGTCATCGAAACACGGGGTATTATCGAATTTTTCACAAGCCTAGTGTCGTGGTATGGCTGTTTTGCTTGCAGGTTTTACCAACGTCACATCCCGGTATCGTCCCAGATCTGAGACAGATCTGAAAACAGCTGGAGTTCACCGTACCAAACATTTGATGAAGATGTGGCCAAAGAAGCGGTCTTGAAGAAAGGAAAGAATCGAGTGAAAGAAGGGAAATAGAGTTTATAAATGTCTGTGATTATGTGAATGGCCTCATCGTCAGCTTACAAGTCAAGCTGATCATCAATACCGCGCGCTTAAGGAATACCTCAATTGGTCCCCAAGTTCCAGAGTCGCAGATGTTTCAACCAACGAGACGCATCCGCGACCGGGTCGTCTTGGCCCCGACCTCAGTGAATCGCAGGCCTGACACTCTAATTGGCTGAAGCTGTGATGGGTGGTTTAACCCCTGTAGGGTCTCATGCACCAGTTGCGAGAGATGTCCTTCTCTTTTGTTGGAGCCATTCGCTCTTATTCAAAGAACGAGCCTCTTGCTAAAATCTCTCTTCATTCTTTTCTTTTCCTCGCTGGCGAGTGATTAATAACCTTAACATTTTTAATTCGAAGGATTTGCTGCAACCCTCCATTGCGACTCAACCACATCTACACCTGAACATCCACCACATACACCTAGACATTCACACTTACACCCCCGCAATGGGTAACAATCTCTCCTCAACCTTCATCCCCGACACTTCGGGCGTCGTCCTCAGCCCCGAAGACCGACACGCAGACATGTTCCTCGGTATATTCTGGGCATCATCACTCTACGCCTGCGCCATGATCTTCAGCACCTGCGCTCTGATCGACCGATGGAAGGGTCCCTACGATCGCGTTAGAACGTCTCTTGGTTCAGTTATGGGAGCCTTGTTATTATCGACGGCTTGGCCTGTTGTCATGGCATACTTGATCTTTTCGCCGGCTGATGTCGATTAAGCGGAGGAACCATTCGGTTACGGCCTTGGGAATAAGTACTTGGGATGGGATGGACTGGGTTGGGCGATTGGCGTCTTGAGAATTGTGGTGGAAATGGCATTACGGTCAGACCTGGAGTTTGAATGCATACCACGGCGATGTACCATCTAATACAATTTTTTCTTCTTTGTTTATCATGTTTGATCGACTCATCTTGCTCTGTGGCTGATGATCCCTCCTATCCGTGTGAACCGAGTCCCTCATGACCCCATGCAAGTCTCATTACAGCACCCGCAGTTACCCATTAACATCTAACCCACCAGAGTATTTCGACGGCTTCTATCAGATCGCGCATCCTTTCTTCCGATGATCGTCTCAAGCGCCTGCGTCAAAGCCTTGGCATCATATCGCCCGCCTCTTCCCTTCTCATCTTTTGGTCCATACAATCGTGTCGCATCGATGCCCAGTTGCGCGAAATGTTGCTTGTCAACCTTGGGCGATGTCGGCCCCTCAATGTAAATAACGTGCGACACATATTGACTGTACTCCTCCTCAGTCGGTTTGGGCAGACCTCTTGAATCTGCGAGAGCATTTGCGATAGCTCCAACAAAGTCCAATCCTGTGAACGGCACCGTTGATGGGCCTGTCTCACGATCGGTAGTACCGTTGAGGATGAGAATCTTGTTGCGCACCTGTGGGCTAACGATCGCATCACCGACACCACGGAGGACCAAACTTGGGATTAATGAGGTGAAGAGCGAGCCGATGCTGTATACTACGCTGTGCACCGATCGAAGCGCGTCGAGAACTCTTGGGTTGGCGGGCATCTTGATCTCCTCGCCGTATGGGTTGATATACCATACTCGCGCGATCCTTGCGGGTAAGTCTTCTTCTTGTTCTTTGGAAAAGGCAATGGCTGGTCGGCGCAACGCGGGCAGGGTGCCTGGTAGGTTCGCGTCTTCTACATGGTGGTGATCTTGGTCCCATGGCTGGTCCTGTCGCGATACGGTTGGGCTGTGTACACCAGCTGATGCTCCTGGTACAGCAGCGGTTGGAGCGCTGGGATGCGAGATGTCGTTCTGACCTGTGATTATCGTGCCATCTTCGAGGCCAGCAGCAATATGGCTAGCAAAGTTCGTGTTTAGCGCTGGAAGGACCGCTATTCTATCTGGCACCGAACAGATTGAACTCAATAGGTAGATGGCAGCCTCGAAGCTACCGGTGAAAAGGCGGGCGCCAGTGAGGAAGAGGTTTCCAATGCTGGCTCCAGAATAGTCAAAGCGACTACTGGGCTTCATGCGCTTCACAACTTCAAGATTGAAGCTATTCAGATAAGATCGAATGAGCTCCCTCTTGGGCGACGAGATGTCATCCCAAAGAGGATGCGTCGCTTCTAGAATCTCAAACCATTCTGATCGCGCCTCAGTGTAGACCTTTGGCAAGCGATGATTGAAGAAATGCTTGATAGCTTTCGTCTCAGGACTTCCATCATTCGGAATAAGACGAACGAGTCGGGACCTCACATCTCCGATACCTTGAACCCTGTTAGTCAACTAAACCATAGCTTGTCAAAGAGCCACGTGGAATGGGACATACCAGGTCCACCAAAGACACGAATGATCTCACTACTGCTACCGCCATTATCAGAAATGGGTATCACATAGCTCAGAGTGCACTGATTCGCTTCTCGAACGCTCTCGAAGACATCGACGAGGTTGTTAGCGGCGCTACCACCCGAGAAGACCACTATGCCCGTCGGTGGTGCCGCTGGTGTGAGGGGCCGGCGAGGGGTTGGTGGTGCTGAGGATCCACTGGAGCTTGGGAGCTGTAGACCAAGGCCGTTAAGGTTGATCTGTGCCATTGATGGTCGGGGGAATTATGTGATTTTTGTTCTTTGGCGAAAGATGGGAAAGAGAACCTGGAGATGGTGTTGATGACAGATGACAGTAGCGGGGCATTTCGATTGTAAGCCCCGGTAACGTTATTGCTTCATGACCCAATCATTTCCAATTGCTACGGTTTACAGTTGAGAATTCATTACAACTGATGAAATTATTACTTTAATTGAAGATAATTGAACTATTCTGACCTGATATGAGACTGTTGCTGCCAAGATGCCATGTTCCAAGCTCATGCACATACTCAATCAATGCATGAACCCACGAGTCATGGAACAACGTGGCACATGCTCCAATGACTTTTTTTCCAACATCCAACGTCAACATCAACACCATCTCACCCACCAAAAGCGGTAACACCCCGAGCAACCGGCGGCTCTCACTCTTGAACCGGGAAGAAGCTTTGATACTTCGGATCCGTGTGGGTACAGCGGTCGGTGGACCGCAAAAAAAACATGATGGCTTCATATCGAAAGAAACATGTGGAACTCGGAATTCTTAGTCCAAAGCCCGCCATTGGTTCCCGTCGCCCGGCAGTTGAACCTTTGCCACAACTGGAGAAAGCTATCACGGTAACGTCGAGAGTTACGTCAGTGAGTAAGGGACACAAGGCTGGAGATGGGTTACAAATCTCATGCACAGACGTTGGTTCCTTACAAATCTGCATGTTTCGAGAATTTAAAGGTTTTATTTAAAGATTTTTTATCTGATCGATTGAAGAGTATATAAAGACTAGGTAGAGGCGTCATTGACAGTCGATATCAACATCAATCTCATACAACAGTACACTTGACTTTCACACAACAACATAGCTTCATATTCACAATGGCTCAATCCATTCCCAAGACTGTCAAGCAATGGACCATCCCCTCCCGTGATGGAAAGGACTTCAGCGGTCTAAAGTTCAGCGAGGAGTCTGTTCCTGAGCTCGGCGACGGCCAAGTCCTCGTCAAGAGTAAGTCCCAACTTCATTTCACACTCAACACATCTTCTAACACTTCACAGTTCAGGGTGCTTCCCTCAACTACCGCGATCTTATCCTCCCTCTCGGAAAGTATCCTTTCCCCGCTAAGGACGGTGTCGTTCCCGGCTCTGATGGCGCCGGCACTGTCCTCGCCGTCGGCAAGAACGTCACCCGCTTCCGTCCCGGCGACAAGGTCGTTACTCTCTTCAACCAGGGCCACATCGGCGGATCTCTCGACCAGCTCAGCATCCAGACCGGTCTGGGTGGTGTGACCGATGGAACTTTCCGCACCGTCGGTGCTTTCGATGAGCAGGGTCTTGTCCGCATGCCTTCTAACCTCGACTTCCACGAAGCTGCTACTCTCACCTGCGCTGGTCTCACTGCCTGGAACGGTCTCTACGGTCTTGAGGGCAAGAAGCTCCTCCCCGGTCAGTGGGTTCTCACTCAGGGTACTGGTGGTGTTAGTATCTTTGCTGTTCAGTTCGCCAAGGCTGCTGGTGCAAAGGTCATTGCTACTACCAGCTCTGCTGAGAAGGCTAAGCTTCTTGAGAAGCTTGGTGCTGACCACATCATCAACTACCGCGAGACTCCTGAGTGGGGTGCTAAGGCCAAGGAGCTCACCGGCGGTGCTGGTGTCGACCACATCATCGAGGTTGCTGGTCCTACATCCATGAAGCAGTCCCTTAACGCCATCAAGATCGACGGTGTCATCTCCATTATCGGCTTTGTTGGCGGCACTGATAAGAGCGACCCTGGTTTCCTCGACTGCCTTTCTAACCTCTGCACTACCCGAGGTCTCCTTGTTGGAAGCCGCGCTCAGATGGAGGATATGTGCCGTGCTGTTGAGGCCAACCCTGATAAGCTTCGACCTGTCGTTGACCCCAAGGTGTTCACTCTTGAGCAGCTCCGCGAGGCTTATGAGTACCAGTGGTCTGGCAAGCACCAGGGCAAGGTCTGCGTCAAGATTGAATAAGCGATGAATTATGAGAAAATACTACCGGACGACATGTGTCTTTGGCTTTAACGTATAATATATAGAATTAATAGATACCACGTTTTTCGCACGTCTCAGCTTCGTCCATCTAAGCAAGGTCTTTGACTAAGCACTGACAAGGCATGGCTCAGGGCAATCGAACAGTGAAGCTGAGCGAGTACATCAATATTCTTCAATTGATTGAAAGTAATTACATTCCCTCGGACACTCAAACGTGTCACAGATCATCTACCGAGACTATTCGCGCAGTCCTCCAACCATATTCCTCCATCTCAGGCCATCACTCTAATCTAGCAAGCAGCCTATCTCATTCTCGCGACAGAGAAAACGTCGCTGGATCAAAAGATAAGCGCAGCGACACCAGCCAAAACACCAACCAAACTGAACTTCTTCGACGATCCTTCATTGACAATAACCGTGCTAGGCGTAGGATAAGGTGTTCCGGGCACAGGAACCGGCGCAACGGGGCTTGGAACAACAGGAGGAACGGAGGCCGTATCAACGGGAGGAGGAACAATAACAGCAGTCGAAGATCCCTCCAATACAGGAGACTGAGTCTCCGCACCGCCTCCACCCTGAACAATAGTAGTCGTATCGGCACGGGTAGTACCACCACCCTCGCCATTGCAGATACTGCCATTAGGACAGCATCCGTACTGCTGGTTCGTTCCGACTTCGCAGTAAGCTGTAGGAGGGCATCCGCCTGCGCGGCTGGGGCAGCATGTCCAGTCGAGTTGAATGCAGCCGGTGCCGCAGTCTTTGAGCTTCTGGTCGGCGCAGGGAACCTCTACGACTTGACGGACTGCGAGGAGGGGAAAGCTGGGGGAGTATTGAACGGCGAGGACGCCGGTGGCTGAGACGGCGATGAGCAAGAACTTCTTCATCTTGAATTTATTTAAACTCGAGTATTGAAGCGACTGGTGGTGATGTTGCAACGAGTGACGATGTGGTGAAACTGTATCTGTTTGAGAGTGTGATGAGAGGTGAAGAGAAATGCGAGACATACCAAGCCCTCGGGGGTTTATATGCATACCATTCTTCCCAAAGAAAACTTTGCCATCCGATCTTCTCTCTTCATTGTGTTCCTCTCTCATGCCGCGTGCGGCGGCTTTGCTCAAAAACGCCAGGCATTCCAGCCACGATGCATCTACTCCACCACCCGCAACCATCTACTCCCCCAAGATCATTTCCAATTCCGACAAAGTGTCAAGCCTTATTTCGCGCAATGTCTTCTATTTTTGAACATCTGGATCTGATGTTGCTGGAGAAATGAAGTGCCTCTTCCCCACGTTTTTCGATGCGCCCGGCGTTTTGCAACTTTGCTGATAGCCGCCTCCGGTTTTTGCGGCGTATGGCTTGATATTCAGGGCACATTACCGTAATCTGTTTTGCGAGACGATGGGCGTTTGGGTGGCTGCTTGCGGCGGCGCTGCGGTAACAGATCTTGGTTCCTGGTGTTTGAGCTTGGCGTTTAGAGGATCAGAATTGACGGAATACGAGATCTGAAGATGAGATGTTTCGGAAGAGTTAATTGTGCCAAGGCTAGCGAGGGAAGTAGTTGATGTCATTGGAGATCGGCCAGGAATAAACGCGGGTTTGATCTGGACTTGGCAAAGGACTAAAGAAGGAAGATCTGAGACAAAATATTTGCGGTGCAAGCTACCTAAGGTAGCTAGGTTACGGGCCCAAAAGAGAGTTCCATCCACTGAGGGTTTAGGCTATCTCACCTCGTTACAGTCATGCAGATGATTGCCATGTATTTTGTTACCTGCAAGGGCTTCTGATACAAACACATCCATGGAAACAAACACTTTAGGCACATAGTTACAAGTATGTGCTTCTTCTTGGAATCAGGCTATGAAGAAGATATATGAATGCTGTCTTTGAAGTGAATAGGAAATCAAGAAACGAGACACGAAGTGTTCCCAACCCTACTTCTTCTCACTCCCCCAAGCATCTTCCAGAAATTCCCGGGCAGTAATAGGCTTGATATCCGGGAAGACATTATTCAGAGCCTTGCTTTCATTCAAGTTGAAACCACCACTCTCTGCCCACAAACCATAGGCAGCCATCACCTTTTTCATAACCGCCTTGGGTGCAGGTGCTCTGGCAAACATCGCCTCATGGCCTGGCAGCTCACTCAACTCTCCAGTCTTCAACTTCTCAACACTATCATAAGTAACAGTGAACTTATCACCTACTGAAAGTTAGCAACCCCAGCTCCAGTCTAGAAGCTCATCGCGTACCTGTAGCCTCTTCGGCAATCTTGACCAACTCATTGAATGTGACTTTATCACCAATAATATACGTTGCTTTCTCCCACTTGTCGAGGTTAAGAAGCGCAGCAACGAACTGCGCTACATCTCGGCTATACGTAAACGTGACGGGAACGTCTCCGGACCCTGGGATGGCAGCGGCTCGATGTTTGATATCGACAAAGGTCGAAGGAGTGTGTAAGTTTGATTTCGCAGCAGATTTAGGCGAGCCCCAGAAATCAAGAAAGAAACCGATATGGATCGATGTCCATTCGAGGTTTGTCTTTCTCAGCTCGTCTTGAGCACGAAGTTTGTTGTTGGCTGAATTGGCCTGAGCTGCTTGTCTATGACTCCTTTGTTAGTTGTTTATTTTCAGTGCTGACGGTGAGATGTTTGTCAAGTGTTTGCTTACTCTTCTGTATGGGGAAGACCCCAGTCACTCGAGATGAAGCGTTTTGTTGGGTGAGCAGCTTCTGAAGCACGGATAATATCAATCTCGATCGGTTCTGGTCCATTCATGCCAAGTGTCGAGATAACGGTGTGCACATTGTGCTTTTCAAAAAGCTGTGCCAGGGCGTTGATGTTACGAATGTCTACCGCCAGGACAGAAGCTCCAATCTCTTCTTCTAGTGACTTGTTTTCCTTTGGCTTCTCTTAGTTGAGTCCATAGACCTTTCGTATAAAAACTTTACCTCTCGACTGAGGATAACGACTTTATGCTCTCCTGCGGCAACAATGGCCTCGACAATGGTTCGGCCGACTTTGCCTGTACCGCCTGCAACTGCAACAGTAACCATGATGTCTGATGATATTCTGAAGAGGGTGATTTATGATGTTTGATAAATGATGCCTTCTAAGCTTACTCCTTCGTAGCTCAACCCGCATCTTTATATATCTCAAATCCATCTTCATCTCTGACTTATTTCTAATCACCGCACTTACTCGGACATCTCATTCTGCGAATTTTCCGTCAATTGTCAGCAACCACTTATTTTTCGTATTCTCCCCCAATACCCATTGGTCACCCCGTCTCTAATAAGTCTGACATGCATATCATCTGCATATCAAAACGGGGCGTATCCGAATGGTGTCAGCATAGTGATTGGACCACTGCCAGATATAGGCACAGCACGCACCTAAGGCTTTAAAGCCGAGCTACTCCGCCCTAAGTCCTTGCTTAAACGTATTGGATAATTGTGTTGGCCGCCAATGCTTGGTTAAATTCCAGTGGATGTCTAAGATCGAGACTTGTAATCGGATAGAGTTTCAGGGCCGGGAAATCCAGATCTGATCGATCCGCACGCTAAGAAAGTTATTTGCGTCGGGCCAGGAACGAGATATGCCGTTGTTGTTCAACCCCTAAGCGCTTTCCGCCACTTGAAGCTGAGCTTGGAGTATAGCAATTGGGAATATTAAGCTCTGCATGATCTTATATTACATGACATTGAGTGTACTTTGCACGGAATCCTTTTCATTGTTCTAAGTATCTAAATCAGTGTAAATTTGTAGATATAGGGTAAAGACTCCGACTGGAATGTCTCATTCCGGGGAAATTCACTGACCACCACCAGATCGCAGTAGCTGTTTTCGTCCTCACGAAGTGAGATTGTCTCGGGAACATCGAGTGGTGTGCCATACTGTCAAAGGCTCAAAGGCCCATTTTTTTCTTATCCGAATCTTATCATCAGCCTGATTATGAATCTGAGATCATAATAGTCAAGACTTATCCTAGGTGTTGGTGAATATTTAAGATCTAAAGGTGCATGTAGACTCTAATCGTGGAAGTTATAAGCAGCCGGTTTACTGCCTTGGCTTTGACTTCTCCTTTGCCTGTTGTTCTTTTTACATGAAAGGAGAGAGTCTTGAGGCGCCAGGCTTGCTCAAAATCATAGCCGGCCAAGGATGGAAAACACTCAAAGCTAAAAGTTTCATTTGGCCAGCCTTGTCTGAAGTTGACTCTACTTATATATTTTTCTCTTGGTGCGACAGTCCCGAAGTCTAGGAACCCATCGTAGTGGCAGAACGATACACCAATCAGATGCCCCGGAGCTTGATGACATCGGAGTCAACTAAAGCGTTCGCTCAAGACCAATCAACTGCCCAATATTCGGAGAAGCTAATCAATAGGCTTAATGGTTCTATTTATGTGTTGACACTGTCTGGCTCAAAGCATCATCGATATCTGCCAGTGCAGCTTGTCGGGCGGTGTGTTCTGTCTATTACCATCCCATGACGACAATATGCTAGCATATCTACGCTCACCATGTCAGCTTCAGCAGCTCTTACCAATGAATGTAATCCTATTGGAACAAAAGCTCCGACTAAGCTCAAAACATTCAAATTTATCTAAGCTGTCATTATGTCGCACATTTATGCATGTTTATTTCCATTGGGCTTCACGATGCGTCCATGATCCGGAGATACCTCCGGTCTTGGAGTGCAGTCTATGCTGCCATTCCGTACCAGGTCTTTCAGATATAAGTTATAGCACCCGTCTCTCTCAATTTCTCGCCTTCTTTTTCACTTATCCGCTTACTCTGATGTGAAATTAAGTACATACATACTTCAGTGATCCACCATGTCTCTCAACTCCAACCAACTTGACCCCCGCCAGCACCCTCTTCAGGCTATTGGCAATGCCATTGGCGCTGAGACTCAAGGAGAACGTCGACCTCCTCGTATGAGTCACATGCAGGGTGCCAACGAGGGACCAGCTGATGTTATCGCCAAAGTCTCTGGTGCGCAGGCTGGTGGAAAGAGGGAGGATGATGGGGCGTACTTTACTAACAATGAGGGCATTCCCTTCCCTGATCCGTAGGTATAAGTGGATTCAGTTTATGATCATATACTTATTCTTTTATAGTGCGCATAGCAAGACGGTTGGGGGACTTCCTTTGGCCAGCGACACGTTCCTCTTTCAGTAAGTCTTCCTTGTTGTTACATACGTGCTGAACCTGACTTGGAGATAGGAAGCAGCAGACCTTCAACAGATCTAAGAATCTTGAGCGTAAGCATATCACGAATCATTTAAATCTGCATGCCACTGACACATGCTAGGCATGGTTCACCCTTGTGGCTCTGGTGCCTTTGGATATTTTGAGTGCACCCAAGATGTGACTGAACTCACGGTAAGTCCAATCCTCAGGCCGCGATTGCATCAATAGTTACTGACTTGTAGCTCAGAAAGCCAACTTCTTGTCGTCTGTAGGAGAAAAGACTCCCGTCTTTGTCAGATTCTCTACTGTGACTCTTGGTCGAGAATTCCCAGACGAGGCTCGTAACCCTCGAGGTTTCGCCATCAAGTTCTACACCATGGAAGGAAATTATGACATTGTCGGCCTAAACTTCGTCAGTAAAGTCACCCTTTCTTTCCTCGTACCAAACTGACCAAGGTCCAGCCCGTCTTCTTCTGCCGTGATCCCATTCAAGGACCAGACGTCATCCGCTCTCAATACCGCAACCCAACAAACTTCCTCCTTGATCACGACGCCCTCTTCGATCTCCTCGCCAACACTCCCGAAGCCAACCACGCGGGTCTCATGTTCTTCAGCGACCACGGGACTCCCCAAGGATGGCGCTTCAACCACGGCTACGGCTGCCACACCTTCAAGTGGGTAAACTCCAACGGAGAGTTCGTCTACATCAAATACCACTTTATCGCAAAGCACGGTCAGAAGCAATTCACTGATAGTGAAGCTATGCAAATGTGCGGTGAAGATCCTGATTACTCCAAGAGAGATCTTTGGGAGGCTATTGAGAAGGGTGAGGAGATTGAGTGGACTGCTCATGTTCAGGTCATGGATCCTAGACAAGCGGACCCTGATAAGCTTGGCTTTGATCCTTTTGATGTTACAAAAGTTTGGCCGCGATCGCAGTTCCCTATGAAGGAGTTTGGAAGATTGGTGCTCAACAAGAACCCCGAGAACTTCCATCGAGATGTGGAACAGGCTGCTTTTTCGCCTGGCAGTATGGTTCCTGGTATTGAAGACTCGCCTGATCCTCTTCTTCAATTCCGCATGTTCTTCTACCGCGATGCTCAGTATCATCGCATTGGTGTCAATCTGCACCAAATCCCCGTCAATTGTCCCTTCATGGCGAAGTCTTACGCGTCACTCAACTTTGACGGACAGATGCGTGTTGATGCCAATCACGCGGGCAACAAACAATATGCACCCAACAGCTTCGCTCATAAGTTCAGGCCTGATGTCGCTGAAGCGCCATACCAGGTCGGCGATAACATCGCCAGCAGAGTTAGTCACTATTGGCACGAGGGTAAGAAGAATGACTATGACCAAGCGAAGGATCTGTGGACAAAAGTCATGAGTGAGCAGGAGAAGAAGAATACTTGCTACAACACAGCAAAGGGTCTTCGTCGCGTCAAGTTTCCCGAAATCCAGGTAAGCAATCCCAGCTGTTTCAACCCAGACTTCAAGCTGACAGAAGCACAGAGCAAATATTTGGCGCAGGTGTATAACATCTCGGAGGATTATGCGCAAGGCATCTATGATCTTCTAGACCAGCCTCAGTTTGAGTTCTCCAAGGTCAAGGAACTTGCTGAGACTGCGCAGGAGTGGTATAAGGAGCCCAAGTTTAGGCCTGGTCCTGGCTCGAAGTTGGCTGGATATCCTCCTTCTGCAGCTGTTTACCAAGCATGAGGGTATTGGGCATGAATTGAGTAATTGAATTACGCCCTTGATCAGGCCTTGCTGTGCAGTCCGGGTACAATGCTGGTCTCATCTGCGGGATCCCGTTCGTGACTTTCTAGCCTGAATTCCTCATATAATCCTGGACAATTTTAAATTGGTGTTTTCGATTTATCCGCTCGAAACATCGTGAGGGTAGTCTATGATGCCTACAATATGCAGAATCCTGGACCAAAATGGAGATAAGCGGTGATAAAGAAGTGGAATGAGTGCCATGGCCTGTGATAATTCCGATCTGAAAAGCGAAAATGCGCGAAGGATTCAAGTACATCGGCGTTTAAGACAAAATTGACTAGCTCACTCAATTACGCTCGTATATAGATCTTTGCTGTAGACTCAAGATACACAGCCTCAATTCACCTTCATCAATTGACAAACATTCACAATCATGGCCCCAACAGACGCAGAGATCAAGGCCACAATCAAGGCAGTTGTAGACGACTTCAGAGGATGGGACCTCGCACCAATAATGCACTATCCCAATGAAGAAGACCTCGAATTCGAAGACATTTACTTCCCCTCCGACGACGGTGTCCCTCTAGAAGGCTGGTTCATACCCTGCCAAGGCTCCAACAAGATCATCATCGCCAACCATCCTCACTGGTTCAACCGCGCCGGGATCCCTTCGCATCTGGAACCTTGGAATCAACTCATGCCCGGGAATGACTTTGAAGTCAATTTCATTCCTGATTACAAGATTCTTCACGATGCGGGGTATAATGTCCTTGCGTATGATTTGAGGAATCATGGGCTCAGTGGAAGTGGGAATCAGGGACTCTTTGGCTTCTTTGAGTGGCGCGATGTTCTTGGATCGTTGAGGTATGTTCGTGGACGGGAGGATACGAGGGATATGACTATTGGACTGTTTAGTCGTTGCGCTGGTGCAAACGAAACACTTTCAGCGATGAGACATCGTCCTGAAGCATTCAAAGGCGTACGATGCATGGTTGCGCCGCAGCCTATATCAGCCGGCTCCTCCATCGCAGTGATGCTTGAGAAAATGGGCGCTCCAGCATCATACATGGAAGAAGCTGATCGACAGTTCTTCATGAAGACGAGTTTTCATATAAGTCAATTGTCGCCGCCGACTGATGCGAAGCACGTTAATGTGCCGACGTTTTTGTACCAGGTTCGGGATGACCCTTGCACAACGCCGAAGGATGTACAATCTGTTTATGATAATATTCCTATTGAGGATAAGAAGTTGAAGTGGATTGAGGGGACGGAGAAGAGGTGGGATGGGTATACGTATTTTCAGAGGGAGCCTGATCAGTTCTTGGAGTGGTTTGCAAAGTTCATGAACTAGCTACAGCATTAGTCAGTTCAATTTCTCTATCGTGACTCTATTGTATTATTATAATGGCTTTATCGAACAAAAACAGGGGGTATCGTATATAGTCTGGCATGGCCAGGATGTAGTAGACATCAAAGCTTGCAAGCTCTTCTTCGTTCGCTTTGTAGATCCCGTATCTCAGACGCGGCATCTCTTCACACGGTAAAATGCTCCCTTTGCAACTGCCTCGTTGACTCCGTATCGCTAGCCACATCATCATACTCAGACCTCCTCGTCTGCTTAACAACAACCTCCGTTCTCGTCGTCTTCTGAATACCTCCCTCCAATCGGTCCACCAGCTCGATATCGTCCGTATTCGCTTCGATGAACGTAGTGTTGCCGCCAACAAACATCGCTGATGGTGCTTTGCTCTTGCCAGTCTGCTTTGAGCTCTTCTTTTGAGTGCTGTGGGATCTGGAACCGGAGTAGTCCGGGTAATCGCTGTTGTTGCTGGCTTTGACGACCTTGATGATGAGGTCGGCCATGTTCATCTCGATATGGAGCTTGACGAGGTAGGCTAGAGGGTGGAACTGGACATATCTGCAGTAATGAGTTAGAAACTGTAGGAGCGGTTGAGTTTAAATGGCTTACACGATGTCGTTTGGTAGGGACATCATTGCGATAAGAAGGATCTGATCAGAGTCAGTATGTACAACAACAGCTCAGGGGTGGTGGAAGCATACATCCATAGTCATTGACACAGCAATCATGCCCAAGTTGAAGCGAAACAGTCGAGTGTACTTTGTCAGGCCGTTCGCAATGAGTCTCGATCGCACGAGATGGATAAAGTACAGATTGAGTCCCGCATCAACCACTAAGAAGATGACTTTCTCGATTCTATCCCAGACTTTGTTGATGTCGATCCAGGTCTTGTTAACTTGCAGCCGAGCTGGGATCCAAATTGTGAAGACGCTGACATTGATGCATAATATGATAAGGAAAGAGTATATTTTGAGTCGCTTTGCGTTTTGTCGGTTGACCATGAGGATCGCGATTCGGTTAATGATGATTTGAATGAGTGCTTGAAGCTGGATACACCAAAGGAAAACTGAACACCATTAGTCCCAGCTTCAGTAACATCCTCCGCGTAACAAGAGAGCATACTTAGGGCAAAGAAAACCGGAAACCCGCCGGGGATGTAATTTCGTAGATAACACCAAGTGACAGCGCTCATGATGCAGCTGCTCGTCCACTCCAGCCATAATAAGATGATATAATGGTTCATCCTGCGTCCTCTCCGCCATGACTTGATAGTTTGTCGCATTCCTTTGGCGAATGTGAAGAGACCAACACCGAGCGAGATTCCCCAGGCGATGCTTGCAATATTCATGTCATTCTCGCCAGCGTCGACTTCGATAAAGTTGGGACCCTTCCATAAGTCCCCCATGGCGATAAGTCTGTGACTAAATCAGGGTAATTAGAAGCGCTCTGCAAAGAAATCCAAAGGAGAGAAAAGACAGAAGGAATAGAAACAAGGAAACGGGCGAGATAGTAAGCAAACGATGGGAAGCCCACATACATATCCAACACAACATCGCCGCTAAGCCTTCAGATCTTGCGGATCCTGATGCCTGCGCCCAACTAATAATGTTGATCCTATTGAAGGGTAAAAAGCACAGACGAAGCAGCCATTCTCGGGATCCGCAGCGATCGATCTTCGGCAAGGGATCCCAGAGCATGAGGCGAGACTCGATCTCCGTCTGACATTTGGTTGGACCGGGGGTGGGAGGGTTTTATCCAGAGATCCTCAGGGCTGCATATCAGCTGGTGTGTTATATGGGGTTCGTGCATGGTTGTTGGTAGGAGATAGACGAGTATGCTTTTGGAGTTTTTTGCGAGTGCTTGAGAGGCACAATATCGTGGTGATATTTCGAGCGTCCTGGCAAGTCTACAGTGATATCAGCTTTATATTCGTGAAATGTCTTGACAACCCTACACGTGAAACACTCAGATGTTCCAGAAAACGTCTTAACAAATGCTTCAGCGGTAGTACGCAACACGGATCATTGAGTGACACTCTTCCACACGAGTCAGGTGGGCCCATGTCGACGGCCGCATATTACCGCCAGGTCCTTGCTTTCTGTAAGAAAAGAAATATACCGACTATACGAGTTCAACACTATCGAAGCTTGATTGGTAAAAACGTGGTGAGTGGCAGGGAAGAAGCGAGCTGAGGTTGATGCTGTTGCGAAAATTCTCAGAGGGGAGTTGCTCGGTGAAGATCCGTGGCAGACCTGAGGAGCGAAGAAATCCAATCATGGCATTCATACGATGCATAATAAGATTTTGACAGAATGGCAAATGGAGATTGTAGACTTTTTATGTTGGTCAAACAAGGCGGTTCCTTGAATGTAGATAATTCTTCAACAAAGACGAACAGGCCAACATCCACAGCGGGTCTATCCCACTGAAGAAAATCCTACAAAAGCAAAACAACAGATCCAATCTCACACAAATGAGCTCTCACAACTGACCAAATCTCGTCGTCTCATCTTTGTTCCCAGCTCCAAATTGCGGCTCAACATCCTCGTCGCCTCGATAGTGGACGATCAGGGTCTAGCACTATAGTTATGCATCGGTGGAACGGATGTTTTCTAGCTTCAAGCCTAGAACCAATGGTCTTTGCAAGTACAGTGCACCATGAAACATGCCACGTGCGTTGTCGGCGTGTTTCGGACGCTATTGATAGCGGCCGCTGTAGGGCTTGGTGAGGCTGTTGGATGTTATTTCAGAAGTTGCAAAGCAGTTTCATGATGTTGAGAAGTTACCACTTGAGTGGAAGCATGGAGACACAAGATGAAGAAAAAGGGTAGAGATATGCCCTGCAAAGAGGAAGTAGATCATCCGATTGCTACCTAACACCCACATTAACAGTGGACGGATCTCGTAGGGAAGCCCTGCAAGCCTGGGCCCTGTCTTCGGCTCCGCTACGGCTCCCAGAGGCGAAGCTGTTACAGAAATGGATTTCAAGAATCGTACGGATGGTCAATGCAGTGAAGAGTCATTCTTGTATATGATTGGAGGGGCATATCATCCATTGAGATTACCAACAATTCACTGCGGAGATGATACTGGTTTTATGGTGGTAAGCTCGAATGAGTATGATGTCATCGACTCTTGACTGTGCGTCGTGAGCCAAAATCCCACAAGCCATCAGGCACTATCACAGCCGTTCAATAAAGCAAACTCACCTATCTGAAAGTAAAGTTGAGTACATTGCTTACATTGATGTTCTTTTATGAAGTTCAAGCTCCATTTCGCTGGGAATTCATCATCAATGAAGGTCGTACACGGGAACATTCAAGTTTGTCATCGTGCGTCTGCTCAAAGGGCTTTGACTCACCCGTGCATGGTCACAAACAACCAATGCCTTTATCAAGCACTTTTGTAGAGTTACTTTACGGGGCTGTGCAAGAAGTCGAAGTTTTCTATCCTTTATGTAATTAGTAGTTGTGTTGAAAATGTACTATTCTTTGTGGCCTTGCCTGTTTCCTCAAGCTTGTAAGTGATGCTGGTTCTGGATTCATTCTTCAGCACCAAAGACCAAGCACCACCGGGCTATCAAACAATGTAAATAACAGCTATATGAATGTGTAACACTGCTTCCATTGGAATTTCTACATAGCTCACTTTTAGCTGATAGCGAAGACAAACATTGTACAAAGCAAGGAGACTTGAGGGTCTAGGGTGAATATTTAGTGAAGCATCCCACGTAACCATAAAATATTGTCTACCAAGTACACCAACAACATAAGTTGCACGAAAATAATAATTGCGTGTGGTTTCTTTCTGGTCTTGAATAGATAGCTCCAACGCTCTGATCACTTATGACGATCCAACAGTGGCAACCACCCCGCAATCCTCAGCAATCAACCGTCTACAATACAACCTACCGAGTGCTAAGCCACCATGACTCCTTCATAAATTCCACTTCAAGTCCTCACTTACCCGACTCCAGAAATGCTTAAAAATATGCCACCATGAAGAAAAGATCTCGCGCCTGCGAAGCCTGTCAGGCCTTGAAGGTCAAATGCGAACCATCCCTCGAAGAGTCTTCTATCTGTGAACGATGCTTTCGTTACAATCTTACTTGTGTTCCTGCTGCTAGAAAGTGGCAGAGAGACAGGATTGCTGAGTTGGAGGAGCAGGTTAAGAATCTGCAGGATAAACTTGATGGGACTACGAATTCGACTTTGGGGTTGTCGACTTATGCTGCTTCCACGAGAGCTACTTCGGTGTTCTCTGGTGGAGCTTGGCCGCAGACAAGTGCTGGGCCATCAGAACTTGGCTTTCTGGATGCTCGTCTTGACTATGATACTCAGCTTCGATGCCTGGAAGTTTGCTCTACAACTGCTGGACAGTTCTGGTATCTTATACCTTCCGTCGACACCACCTCAGTACGATCATGGCTAGACTCCCTCAGGACAGGAGCACCCGTCAAACTCATATCCATGCTCGCATTTACCATGTCCCCCTCCTCCGCCGAGATCGATCCCCAAACGCAAGAAGACCTGCGAATGAAGACCTTCGAAATCCTCGGCCAAGCAGCCGTTGGTCTCAAACGACCCTCCCTAGACCTCATCCAAGCCGCACTAGTAACCGCTCTCTGGATCCGCCCATCCCTCGACTGCAACCACGGGAATCCGAACCAGCTTGTATCGCTGGCCCACGATCTCAGCGTGGAGCTTGGTCTTGGAGGTGTGGAAATGCAGACCTCTGCACCGGCGTGGTTCTTCCGGATCCAGGGACCGCTGACGTTGGAGATGCAGAAGATTTGGTTGGCGTGTTGGATGACTTCTAAGATGGCGGCTGTTGGGCTTAGGAGAGCGCATGGTTTTGATTGGGGAACGGCGCATTATGAGGCTCTACGAGCGTTGGAGGCTGATGGCTCGGATCCGTTGTTTTTGGAGATGCTTTATACGATTCGGCTTCATGCTCGGGTTGCTAGTTCTCTTGAACTTTGCAATACTCGCAAGTTTCACGATATCAACTCTGATGTTGTAGCGACTACGAGGAATCAGATCTACAATGATTTGAACGAGTTGAGCAGCAGACCTCTTGCTGGCGATGTTCAACTTCGTTTCTGGCGTATGCTCGTCGCGATACATGTCAACGAACCAGTCCTACACACAGCAACCAACAAAACACTCTTCACATCGCCCTACATCTCCGAAAGAATCGGCGTCCACGATTTCGCCTGCGGTCCCATAACCTCAACAACAGCAACAGCTCTCCATTCCATCGTCGAAGCCTGTCACCTCGCCATCTCAATAGTGCTCGAAATGGACGCCTCCACAATCCTATCCCTCCCCTCCCTATGTTTCGGTCCAGCGGTGAGCTACACACTCTCCATCCTCATCAAAGTATTCGTGGCAGTGTCTGCACCCGGAAACACATACAGTCAAATCCTCACCCGCGAAACCCTGCACGTGCGAGAAGCCATGCGAAAACTCATCTCCGTTAAAGAAGCGCTGCTAAAGCTCGATCCTCACATGGGCAACTGGAACACGAGGATCATAGGATCTGTCGAATGGTTGGGCGTTTGGTTGGATGATTACGAGAGTATTATTGAGCGCTATGAGGAGAATCTGCAGAGGGAAGTTGCAGAACAGGAAATTGAAGGACTCAGCCCCAATGGACATTTCTAATACATTCCTATTGACTCTGTGTAGTTTAATGTTTATTAGTCTAATATGTACGTTTATTCCCTGTAGCTTGATCTTTCTCCTGCAGAAAGGGTCAAGAAGCCGTTAATCTTACAGGGATGTTTCCCTCGCACGGGAATCCGTGCCCTGTCACTTACACGGGTAAGGTACCTAGATTTCACAAAATGACGTACACGACTCTCGGATGGCTTTAAGGCTGTGCAATAAGCGATCAAGGCTGTGCTGGCAATTAAGCTTGTCTGATATGGATTTTCCCCAGGGTCTTTTATGGAGACGGTGAATATTGACCGTGGATTTTCTATGTGTTTGAGATGTGAGACCCTTGTAGTTGGGGATCAACATCATGATCACAGAGCGTTATGCATGGGATGAGCGAGAGTCGATGATGCTTTGACTTTGAGGTTGGATGCTTGGTATGGAGATGAGGAGAGGTTGAGGAAGGGATTGAGGAAGGGATCATGGTTGGCTTCATGGAGAGATGCTGTGTATAAAGTGAAAGGAGAAGCGCAGCAAGAAGTGAAGTCTCATCACTCACAGCTTCACATATTCAAGCATCAAAATCACTTCCAGCTCAAGAGCTATCACCAGCCTCATTATCTTCTTCAGCATCAAAAACCTTCAAAATGAGATTCCTCAACCTCGCAGCCCTCGCAACCGCCGTTGTCGCTCAATCCGACCTCGCCAGCATTCTCTCCTCCCAATCCGATCTCTCCACCCTCGCCGAGCTTCTCGCTCTCGTCCCCGACATCGCAGAGACTCTTGCATCCGCCAGCAACATCACCATCTTTGCTCCCACCAACGATGCATTTGCATCAGTCCCCCGAGACATTCCTGAGGGTGAAGCCATTTCTCAGCGCAACGACACCATCGCTATTGGGGCGCTGTTGTCAAACCATGTCTTCAAGGGCTACTATCCTGCCAAGGTTGCTACGGATATTCCTACGTTTCTGCAGTCTCTTTTGGATTCGAGCTTTGTCAATTATCGTCAGCCGTTTGGGAACTTTACGGGTGGTCAGTATAACGGTATTGTGAAGGATGGTGATGATGTTGTTGTCATCTCCGGAGAAGAGACTCTGTCCTATGTGACTGAAGCCGTAAGTACTAGTTTCCTCCTCAGACATTGAACTGGTTCTAACAATATGCAGGACATCAAGGTCGGTGACTCTGTCATCATCCACAAAGTCGACAAGCCTCTCAGCTTCGGTCCTCCCCTTCAACTCTTCACCCGTCGCGACAACCTCCTCAACTTCAACGCCGCTCTCAACGCAGCTGATCTTCCCTACAACTTCGGCAACCTGGACCGCGACTCCTCCACTCTTGTCAACATCTCTGACTTCACTGTCTTTATCCCCAACGACCCTGCCTTTGAGGCCATCGGTTCAGTCCTCAAGGACGCTGATCTCAAGACTCTGCAGGAGGTGTTGAAGTATCACATTGTCGATGATGTGCTCTTCTCTACTGATCTCGCCAACGTCAGCGTTCCTAGTCTTCAGGGCGCTGATTTGACTTTTACTGTTGCTGAGGATGGAAGTGCTTGGGTCAATGGTGCCAAGATTCTCTTCACCAATGTTCTTCTCTTCAACGGTGTCGCTCATGTTATCGACGGGTAAGCCATACCTCTTTTTGACCATCAACAATACTGACAATATAGTGTCCTCAACCCCGCCGACGACCCCTTTGACCGCGCCGATCTCAAGCCTGCCGCTGAAGCTGATGACCGCCTCGCCTTTCCCGGCGCAAAACCTGTCTCTAAGCTCCCCTTCTCAGTCATCAGCTACGACGACGACAGCCAGCCCACTTACACCACTCCCGAGCTTCTCAAGTCTCTCAAGGCTATTGACGTCTCAGCTCTTGCTACTGCTACTGCCACCGCTGATGCTACCACTGGTGCTAACGCTACTCCCACTCCTACTGGAGTCACCCCAGTTGTCAACGCAGCAAGCTCGAAGTTCGTTGCTGGTGGGGCTAGCGTTTTTGCTGTTCTTATTGCTATCTTGATGGTTTAATCTCTTTGGTGGTTCAAGGCTGTGTTGGTTAAGCTCTTGTTTGCGCAAGTCTGTATTCTTCACCTTAATACTCTAGATGCAGGTCTTTCAAGGCCCAGAACTCCCCGGTCCGACTTGATTAGTACTTAATATCCTGTATTTACGTCTTCTCTTATACAATCTCTTAGTTGAATGTGAATATTCGCATACCGAATCGGGGAGAGCGAGCCCCGAAGATTGGTCATGTAGACTCCATCTCGGAATACCGAGGGTCCGAGAGTGGGTCTCCTGCGCAACCTAAGAATGGCTTCCGATTATGATACCAATTCCAGTTTTGTGCTACAACTTCACTTGATTTGTCAGATCCCTTCTTGTTATAACACTTACACCAGACCTTGAATCCCCCAAAAGAGGTTTCGGTTATTCGTCTTGTAATTATTGCATCATTTCTCATACCGTCGAGTAAGCCTCATTATGAGGGCACCTATGAAAGCACCTTCCACCTGGGGTAGCACAGTTCGTCGTCTCGCATGTTGGTCGTTCTTCATATTTGTTTGTTACTGGAGTGCTGAATGGATCTCAGATTATAGAGGCACACTCTCTCAACTTCCACTAGCGAGCACATTCATCGCGGCACCAACCCGGATTTACCAGCACTACTTGTCCGGAGGAAAGCCATTCAGTTCGTCCACATTCAAGCTGCAAGAGCAGTCTCAACCTATCAACATGGGCTCTCAGGTCAAGAATCTAGATGGCCTCAAGGAGCATCTCACTCATGATAAACTTGACGAGCTACGCCACTTCTGGTTTGAGCATATACCCGAGGGAGCCAGCCGAATCATCGCTCCTCAAGAATTGCAAAAGAGGTGGTTCTTCTCCGACAAAGAATTCGACAATTTCTGCGTGTAAGTTGCACACTTACTCTAAATCAACCACATCCTCTAACACATCCTAGCACTCGATTCAGCCCTGTACTAGAAGCCATCCGCAACGCGGGAGTTACATCAGCGCAAGAGCTTCTATCCATCGCGAAGCCGCGCAACTCTCTAGACTGGTTAAGCCTAATCATCTTGCTCGATCAAATTCCACGAAACTCATATCGCGGCGAGAAGTCATCTATCTGCTTCACTTACTTCGACCCTCTCGCGCAGCAGATTTCTCTCGAAGCCATCAAGCTGGGCATCCCAGACAAGGCACCCGAGATTCGCTGGGTTTTCTCCCACCGCAACTGGTTCTACATGTCATTGATGCACTCAGAAGATATATCCACACATGATAAGGCCGTTGCTGCTTTTGATCAGATGAACAAGGATATACTGAGCTTGACGGAGGGAACAGGCGGTGCAGATGAGTACGAAAGGAAAGCAAGAGAAGTGGTGCAGGCGGACCCTGAAGCAGCAAAGTCAGTTGGTAAGACGAATAAAGTGTTTGAGGAGAAGCATAGGGTGATTATTGAGAGGTTTGGAAGATATCCGCATAGGAATAAGGCGCTTGGGAGGGAGGCGACGCCGGAGGAGGTGGAGTTTCTCGAAAATGGAGGTGATACATTTGGTAACTGAGATGCCTGGTGCATGTATTGCGGATCATTATGATTTGCACTATCGACAATGACCTTATTGCGCTAAGATGCCTGCCATGTTGGTTCAGGTACGCTATGAAAATAATTGATGATCAAATATTCGCGTTTAAGTTTCTCTTAAGCTCAGTGCAACCAATACGCCTTTCGCTGTCGTGTCCTTCGCTTTTCGACAATTGTTTTGTTGAGATGAGTACTGCCAGTTCTAGGGAAGGAAGGAGATAATCCATTTAATGGCTTGTCCCAGAATTGCCCAACCTATTGAGAACCATTTGTTGAAGTCCTACTCTAGGGATCAGTATTGGACACTTGAGTTTGTCTGAATGGAAACTTACAATAACACTACCAATAAGTTCTCGAAACTTGAGAACCTAATCGAGAGAACGAGAGAACCATCTAGAAAGTAGTGTCTGATTCTGCCCCAGGAGAGCTAAAGAAATTAGATGATGGAAATCATATGAATTTAGGTGTTCTTACCAGCTTTCTTCAGCCTTTTCTTTTCTTGGCGCTCCTTTGCCATCCAAGTCCACATTTGATCTATGCGCCTATCTCTTGGTGATAAAGTTCGACGAGTACGTTGGCGTTGTTGGGGTCTTCTAGTGTGGATGTTCCTGGCTAGACGTCCTGTCTGTTGAACAAGGGTTGGCATGGAGTTAAGCCTGAATGGTAGTAGTGCTGCAGATCGGACAGTTCCGGTAAGAGCCCTGGACAACATGATGAAAGAATGTAGCAAAAATTCTAAAAGAATTATTTTGGATGAATAAAGAATTATTTTGGACGAATAAAGAAATCGCGACAGAATAAGTTCGATTACAGCCGTAGTCTGAATGATGATGATGATAAGGAAAAGAAATTACAAAGTGACAAGGTGTCAAAGTTAAACGAGAACCGAAAACGCCCCTCAAGCCAATAGGAATCAACAGGAGCTAACAGCCCTTTGGATCTGGTAAGGCACCAGTGATGTATTTCTGTGGGGCCTGCTCCAGTATTGATCAGCTGCTGATCGATCCGCCACAGTTACCAGCCTCAAGGAGGCACAGCAGTGAGAGTCGATGCTATGATCTGCAATTTTTATTAGCTAAGATACCTTGATCTTCTCTTTATATACTAGTAAACCAAAGTACTGTTGATACTGATAGTATGATTGGTTGCAGTCTCTAAAAATACCTTGCTGGTGCCTCACCAGATCCTAAGGGGTGTGACAATCACAAGTGCCGACAGTCCACTAACGATCAGCGCCCGCCCACTAATTCCCCAGGGGCCCTTTTTACGGTTCTGACACGCAATTGCCTAAACGGGCACCTCGGCGTCGGATGCCAAGTGATCCGACCTTCAGTATCGGTAGTTGACCTGATGTCACAGTGCCATTAATTTACACATGGATAGCACCCCTTTTCCCCTCCAACTACTATATATAATAAGTTATCTTTGATTCGAAATGGTTACTACAAGAGCAAGTTCTCGTGGTGAGAGTGTTAGTCTTGAAAGTTCAACTACGGTCGATATTCCTGCTATACCTGCTACACGAAAACGAACGATGAAGAACGCAGACCCGAACCCCTCAGTTTCAAGCAATGGATCATCCAAGAAACACACTGTTCAAATGTGGCATCATACAGCTTCATCAACAACAATCCTCTGGCTCGCCATATCAGTGCCCCTCGTTATATGGGATATAGGCTACATCTTTGGCAGACCTCACACCATGCCTGATGGTTTTCTGCACTGGCCACTTTATGTCCCGTATGCGCTTTATGGCGAGGTCGATCATCTTTACGGATGGAAGGCGTTCAATGCCAAGAATGGCTTTACAGCAGCTCAGACGGCGTTGAATCTTGTTGAGACGGTCATGTACTTGGTGTATTTGTATATTCTCTGGACGCGAGCCGACAAGACGATTGATGGCGCGAAGAGGACTTTGAGTGGACGTGATGGCGCGCTGGCTGTTGTTATTGGCTTTAGTGCTGCTGTTATGACGCTGAGCAAGACAATCTTATACTGTAAGTGAATCTGTAGTACGCATACGACGATATCTAACAGACTTAGGGGCCAATGAGTACTATAGTGACTTTGATAACATCGCTCACAACACACCTATGGACCTACTCACTCTTTGGATAATCCCCAAGTCAGTATGGCTTGATAACGTGCCATAGGATTGATACTAATTTGTGACCAGTGGTGCGTGGATCGTCCTTCCCACCTACATGATCTCCAAGTTTGGAGGGGATATTCTCGATGGCTTGACACTTGCCTCAGGCCAATCTGTAAAGGCTGAATAGAATGAGCATGAAAGATCTGGTCGAGCGTCTTATTTAGTACTGGGGGAAGGCGTATATGAGTAATGGCAATGAGGTAAGAGACATGATTTGTAAACAACACGAACTGGGTTTGGGCGCTTCTGACGCTTCGTTGTATATGACGAGGAACAGGATAGTTGGAATGAGGACAGTTTAATCTTTGGCCTTGCTTAAACAGTTACTTTCAGCCCCAGTAGCACATCACGATAAAATAGCAACTGACATCAATACTTGATGATTAACTACTACCCTTCCCACCTCGACCATACCTCCCAGAGCAAACATAATAAAGCTAACTATATCGTCTAGACATGTCATTTCATAAAGAAATAGGGGTATTCGCTTGTAACAACCAAAAAACATAGAAAAAGACGCGTCATGCGTAAAAGCAACCATATCTCCTCCTCAAGACATTCTCATCTCATATCAGTCAACCCTCCCAAATCAGCATACTGCTCCCAAGCAGGCATCATATCATCGTCCTCCTCCGTCATCTCCCCCGGGCTCTCCATAAACGTCTGCATCGCCGCCCAATCCGCATCCTCATTCACAATATACGGCTCCTCCACCTGTGTCTTTATCCGTAGAGGTTGTGGAAACATGCTGTGTCGTCTGTTTTCAACTTCTTCCGCGTAGCGTGAGTCAGAGAATATCGCGCTGATGGGTCGGCTGCGCTTTGAGACGCGGCCGGACATTGAGCGTGCTACCATTGACATTACGTCGCGGCGGCGTTCGCGGCGTGCTTTTACGTCTTTGGGGATTATGGGCTCGACGTAGGATTCTGCTAGGGGGGGAGTGTTGAGGGGTGATTCGGTGTCGTTGGTTTCGACGCTCTCGGGGGATGTGTTGTCTGTGTCGTCTGTGTCGACATTTACATCGTTTGTGCCGTTGCCGTAGCCGTGGACAACGATTTCGTGATATGTTGGTCGTGATGGCGGTGTGATAGATTGCGGTGGTGTGGTAGCGGGGGTTTTAAACATGCGCATTGATCGTCGGATTGTTGAGGAACGGCTGAGTGCTTGTGTGAATGAGTTTGAGCGTGAGGGACGTGAAGGCATTGATGCTCGACGTTCCATCTTACGGTTATCGTGTTGTGTCTGAGGACGATCTCGGTGGGTAAGTGCAAAGTAATCGATATCGGGCTTGATCTCAATCTTTCCAAAGGAATCTTCTCTTGCATTCGCATCGCCATCTGGTTGCACACTCCAGGTTGGTCCGCTAGTAACGTACTGGGTCTGGCGTTTCAAGATACGGTCCAGATCGCGAGGTGTATCCCACGGTGGAAGCTTCTCAGTTAATGCAGAGAGACTATAATGAGCGTCGTTGATCTCGTCCTCTTCCAAATCGGCTGCTGTGTCTGTTGCGTAGCGAAGGACTTGGTATGTTGCGTAGATGAGAATCCATCGGACCTTGCGAGCATCCACCAGCGACACCTTCTCCTGCTTATCCGCCTTATTCGGCGACATGATAGAATCTTCTTCGAAGCGTCGATATGCTCTTACGAGATCATTCTGCGCAACTCCCGGCTTCATCAGATTTGAGGCGTTGATCAGCGCTGCATGTGCTGTTACTCTGCGATCTGATCTGAGAGTCACACGTCCAGAAAACCAAGACATGCGCCGCGAGGTGTTGCCATTCGCATCTGGCAGGAGTGGCAGCGGATGATCTAGAACATCGTATCCATGCTCAAAATCAAATGATTGAACCAGCTGAATAGTGCAGATCCCCCCATGCGCTGTAGGCGGCATGGTATGCGATGAAGTATACTGGTCATCAACGAGTAGATCATACAAAGCCTCGAAATCCTCCCGCATAATCCGTAAAACAGCCGGATCAAACAAGTCGTTGCCAGAATCCGAAGTCGGAGGGTAATATCCCAGCTTCGTCGTATAAAACGATAACAAAAAGCTTCGGAAGCGCTCTAGATGTGCCCGGGCGCCTGCTGCGACACTCAAATGAGCCTCCGACAACTCATCGTCCAAAAACGTTCTCAGCATAGACGATGACCGCGTCATGCGATAATCAAGTTCGAGATGTCCTTTACGTATGAGCTTGCGTGTTGAAGGACTGAGCTCCTATTCTCCTCGTCAGTGGCTGGCCCTAGCATTCTTGCTCAGAAAAAAACAAACCTGAAAACCAGCATTTTCGAACAAGTATTCGCTCATGCCGACGCAATGTGCAAAAGCTCGGATGTACAGCTCCTTCATTTGAAAACACTCTGCGAGTTGCAGTATCGCCAACGCGTGGTTTGGTTGATTCGCCATGTCAAGATACCCTTCCTCGTCAAAATACTCCATCATATCTGAAACATTATCGTCCACGCCTGATCGAAACTCATGCATACTGTGGAGAAGGCCAATAAGAGCGCCGCCGAGACTGTATCCGACCATGGATCTTCGAAACACCCAAGCGAAGAAGTTGCGTGTTGCGAGGTGGTAGTTGAAAGCTTGCGTTTTATCTGTCGTCGGAGGTGGCGGGATATACAATTCGATTTTGCGTGCTGGGTATTTCTGACTCCATCTCATGAGTTCGCGAAGATTGGGTTTTTGAACACCTTCCCATACGAGAAATCTTTGAATGAGCGGGTAGCATTGGGCGTCGAGAAGTGCTGAGAAGGGGACTTTGAAGGAGGGACCTCGTTGAGAATGACCTTTTGCGTGGAGATGCACCATACAGTTTCCATTTCGAAACCAGAGTTCAGGATCCTGTTTCTGTAATTAGAAATTCAGTTTCGTAAGTAATTCTCGGACGACTTACTCGTCGAATGTTGTCCCATTCTGTGCACGTTCTTGCAGCACCATCCCACCGCATCACAGTCGGACGATGATCCATTCTCCCATTCACAAAAGCACTGAACCGTAGGGAACTCTGTCTAGAGTTCACCTGTATAGACGTCGTATATATATGTTTTGGCCAGAATGCCAAAAATATCAATGATCAAAAGCAGCTGAACAAATCTGCAGCGAGCCGCGTCGTCGGGATGTTGCAGGTGAATGATTCTTTGTTCGTTAAATCCCCCTGCTCTGTTAGAAAAAGGCCCTGTCTTTCTTTTGCGAGCGCGTAAAATAAAACCCCATCACATCTCAAGTGATACAGCCATGTTGAGGAA